>WBZZ01003463.1:12500-20000 GCA_019918135.1 Paulinella micropora
TATGTATGTACATATGTATGTATGTATGTAACATATGTATGTATGTTGTATGACATATGTATGTATGTATGTATGTACATATGTATGTATGTATGCATGTGTGTATGTATGTATGTGTGTATGCATGTATGTATGTGTGTATATATATATATATATATATATATATATATATATATATATATATATATATATATATATGTGTGTGTGTGTGTGTGTGTGTGTGTGTGTGTGTGTGTGTGTGTGTGTGTGTGTGTGTGTGTGTGTGTGTGTGTGTGTGTGTGTGTGTGTGTGTGTGTGTATGTATGTACGGTATGTAATTTTCGGAGGCCTGCATTCACATAGTGCCGTTACACCCGGTAAACTTTCTCAACTGCTCTATGAGAGCAACAGTCGTTTCTGGTTTTCTTTCAGTATTGAACTTGTTGGGTTTGTTGTGTTTTTGTCAAGCTATTCATCTGCCTTTTTACTTGCTTGTTTTGTTTTCGTTCTGGAAGGGATGGAGGATGCTTCTTCAGACTGTCTCAAAAAAAATTTTACGGAACACATGCGATTCTGAGTCGCAGTACCATGACGAGCATGGTTTGCTGACCTTTGCGGCTATTCTCGGAATCTGCTATTTGAGCCTCGTCCTGAGTCAGATTTGTGACAGTTACCTCGTTGAAGCCTTGGAGCTTCTGCAACACAACCTTTCCCTCGATGAAGGTAAAATCAAGAATGAAAATGCTTTTTTACAAATATGATTCTTGACTTCGTAGATGTTGCGGGGGTAACCATCCTTGCACTTGGTGGTTCTCTCCCAGAGCTAGCCGTCAACAGTTTCGCCACACTCGAGGGAACGGAGATCGGCATAGGCACCATTATCGGATCAGCAATCCTGAACTTGACGGTTGGTGTCGTGGTTCTGGCTTTGCTGTCTCCAACAGCAGAGCCCATCGCTTCTGCTCCTTTGTATCGTGATATTGTATTCTACGTGGCTGCGTTGGGAATGGTGTGGTATTTTAGACGTGGAAACCGCGTCACGCTGTAAGCTTCCTTGCTTCACTCACTCACTTACTTACTTACTTACTTACTTACTTACTTACTTACTTACTTACTTACTTACTTACTCGCGCGTGTTTACTAATTGATGCATCAATTTGTCATTTATTTGTTTGCAATGTGTCATTTATTTGTTTTGGTTCTCCCTCAATAAGTAAATGAAATAATTACAAAAAATAAAATAGATAAATAAGTAAGATAAATAAATAAACAAAAAAGAGATAAATATGAGTAAGTAGGTAAGTAAGTAAATGAATTAATCAGTAACTAAGTTAATAAATTTATAAATAAATTAATAAATAAAGTAAAATGTTAATAAATTAATAATAAATAAATTAATAAATAAAGTAAAATGATAAATAAATAAATAAATAAAATAAACAAAGAAGTAATTAGGCAAATAGAACGTAAATACAAGTAAACAAGCCAACAAGTAACAAGTAAGCAAAAAGAAAGAAAGAAAGAAAGAAAGAAAAAGAAAGAAAGAAAGAGAGAAAGAAAGAGAGAGAGAGGAAGAGAGAGAGAGAGAGGAAGAGAGGAAGGGAAAAAAGGAAAAGGAAAAGGAAGGAAGGAAGAAAGAAAGAAAGAAAGGAAGAAAGAAAGAAAGAATAAATAAAGTAGATGAATAAATAAATAAGTAAATAATGAATAAATAAATAAGTAAAGAAATAAATAAATAAGTAGATAAACAAAAAAAAGAAAAATTTAAAAATAAATAAAGAAATAAATAAAGAAAGAAATAAATAAGTAAATAAATAAATTCATAAATAAATGAATAAATAAATAAGTAAATAAGTAAATGAATAAATAAATAAATAAATGAGTGTGAATAAAAAAGAAATAGATGAAAATGAATTATAAGCCGTGAAACAAAATTTTGACAAGAAATAAGTGCTGAAACAAGCAAGTGCATGAATGAAGCGATTTATATATTTCGTGGCTGACAGGACCGAAGCATTGATGATGGTGAGTCTTTACATCGTTTTCGTGGTCTATCTCTGGATTGTCCAGCCCACCTACACAGAGGCTGCAGATCCCAAAGAGGCGTACTCTAACGTGCCTCAGGAAGAAGGCAAGTTTGTGAACAAAACTCAAGGGTTAGGGTTGGGGTTAGAAAAGAGTGATGATGAATCTGATGCAGACGCGGATGCCACGGCATTCGTTGAGGACAGCGAAGTGCGCGTACGTCCACCTAAGAGCACAGTGCAAGATCCTTTAGAGACCTCCGCGCAAACGCGAACCAGCAGTGCCTTGGGCAGATTCTCGCGCCCGTTGATCCGAGGTGTGGACATGTTGGTCTGGTTGGTTTGTACACCAACTCGTGTATTGTTCTACTGGACTGTTCCCGATGTGGCTCTTGAGGAGAAGCGGTCGTTGTACCTACTTACACTGGTGATTTCAATGCTTTACGTGTTCCTCCTATCCTTTCTGGTCATGTCGCTGGCGCAATGGCTTTCGTGTTTGCTCAAGCTGGATGAGTCCTTTGGCGGTCTTGTTTTTTTGGCTTTCGCCACCTCGGTGCCGGATTTGATAGCTATGGGAATCACTGCGTATCGAGGACTCGGTGCAATGGCTATGGGTGGGCTTGTTGGCTCAAATATATTTGATGTCTTGATGGGACTAGGCTTACCATGGCTCCTTCGCATAGCTTCAGATGGCGCCGTTGTCCTGAAGGATGCGGAAGTAGCTATAGGAGTTGTGTTTTGTATTTTGGCTGTACTGGGTTTGGTGACGTCCATGTGGCTGTCATCTCGGCCCTTTTCTCTTCACCACTTCTCTTTGTGTAGACGCCTTGCTGTCCTACCTGCTTTGATCTACTTATCTTATCTGTTATGGGAGAGCGCAGATGAAGTGAAGGAAGTTAAAGGGAAGAAGTGAGCTCAGCCTTGCAAGATTTTCTAGTATAGTTGGTACTAGTATACAGTAGTTTCTTTCTTCTTTTTTATCTTCTACTTTTTTCTTCTTTGTCCACTTTACTACCGGTAGTATATAACTGTCGACATTCAAGTCTGGACACTTTGAAGCAGAAACTTAAGTGAAAAAAATTTTATTGTATATACAAAACTATGAAATTGTCATTTCAGACGTGTCCGGCCAGACGAAATCTATAAATAAGTTTTTAACTGCTTATTCGGGGGGTGATGTCCACAGTAATGCAATTATATACCGGGTGGGCCGGCATAAATAATAGGTTGAACTAAGCTTGTTTTATAGATTGAATTTTTTTAACTTTCAAGATAAAACTTTTGGATTAATATAACTTGCCGAGACATCATTCTCTTTGAGGATTGTGTTTGGTTATATTACCGACTTACTCTTCCATTGAGTTATCGTTGAGGACTAGTACTGTAAGTCTTGACTAGCCTCCTGTGAGGAAATTGCTAACCGGCATTCAAATGAATACGCACACTGTCATTTGATCTCAAAATACTTCCGGCTCTGATAACAGTGAAGGTACCAAGATTGGACAATTAATTAGACCCTCTTCCTCCTCAGTTATGTCCGTATTGCTAATATACACTTTAGCAGTAATAGTTACGGTTAGTAGTATTATTAGTTATTAATAGTCAATTAGAGTATCTTTTCTGGTACTGGTGGCACCAGCTTTTCACCATTACCCTTATTACCCATATCAGGCAGTTTCGTGGGTCAATTTTCTAGGAGGTACATCTTTTGTGTGACGTCGGCAGTTGGACTGGCGGGAATTGTTCAGTCAGGTAGACCCAACACCCCTTGCACGAAGGTCTTCTGCTGCGATGCGTTAACGCAGTGACGCTCCAAGGCTCATAACCCAATGGGGAAAACCTTCGCAACTGCTTCTGAAGATAAACCGGCACTCGGGGCGTCCTCCTCCTACCGGCTTGCGACTTCCACAGAACAGAAATTTAGCATTACTTTAAGGAACGCGCGCATTTCGTATTGCCTGTGCCGCAGCTGATCACTGTTGCCACTGCGGCTCACGCTCTACTCTGCTGGTGTGCAGTTGGAGTGCAAGAGGGACAAGACAGACCGACTGAGAGGGTTGCTCCAAATTGCTTAGGAGAAGCTTTCTCTTCAAGTGTTTCAGGTCTTGTTCTTTTATCAGAAGCCGCCGTTTCAGCTACCGATTCGTTGAAGTCTGCGCAGCTTACAAGTATTCCTTTTCTCACCCGTTTCGTTCTTTCTATCTATTTTGTGTTTGTCAGGGGCAAATTCGTTGTCTACGAGTGCTTCCTCCTCGTCGGATGTGGCTCGGCCGATGACTGGTGTTTGTGTGTGTATGTGTGTGTGTGTGGGGGGGGGGGGGGGGCAGGAGGCAATGGGAAGAGAATTGGGGGGAGGCGAGGTGTGTGCGTGTTGGGGAGGGGGGGGGGGGGGGAGGAAGGGAAAGCGAACAGAAGAGAGGGAATGCACATGTTGCATGTTTGTGTCTGTGTGTTTGTGTTTGGTGGTGTGTAGACCCGTCGTCTTCGAGTGCGTCTTCCTCTTCGCGCGTGGATCGTCAGAAGACAGGTGGGGGAGGGGAAGGGAAGGGAAGGGGATGGGAAGAGAATCGAGGGGAGGCAAGGTGTGTGTGCGTGTGTGAGGGGGGGGGGGGGGGGGGGGGGGGGGGGGGGGGGGGGGGGGGGGGTGGAGGGAAGGGAAGGTGAACAGAAGGGAGGGGAGGGGAAGCGAAGAGAAGGGAGTGGTCCTCAGGGGAAGGGGAGGGGAAGGGAAGGTGAAGAGAAGAGAGTGGATTGAAAGGGAAAGGGGAGGATGGTTGTATGTCTGTCTATGTGTGTGTGCGTGTGCGTGTGTGCGTGTGTCTGTCTGTAGCCCCGTCGTCTACGAGTGCTTCTTCCTTTTCAAATGTGTCTCCGCAGAAGAAAGGTGGGACGGGGGGGGGGGGTGGCAAGGGAACAGAATGGAGGGGATGCAAGGTGTTGTGTGTGTGTGTGTGGGGGGGGGGGGGGGGGGGGGGGGGGGGGTGGGGCAAGGGGAGGCGAAGGGAAGGGAGAGGGAGGGAAGGAAGGCGAAGAGAAGTGATGGAAGGGGAAGGGAAGGAATGGTTAAGAGAAGGGAAGGGGGGGGGGGATGGTTGTATGTTTGTCTATGTGTGTGTGTGTGTGCGTGCGTGTCTGTCTGTAGCCCCGTCGTCTACGACGAGTGCTTCTTCCTTTTCGAAGGTGGCTCTGCAGAAGAAAGGTGGGAAGGGGGGGAAGGGAGGGGGGGCAAGGGTCCCCCGAACAGAATGGAGGGAAGGCAAGGTGTTGTGTATGTGTGTGTTTGGGGGGGGGGGGGGGGGGGAGGCAAGGGGAGGCGAAGGGAAGGGAGAGGGAGGGAAGGGAAGGTGAAGAGAAGGGAAGGAAGGGGAAGGGAATGGATGGTTAAGAGAAGGGAGGGGAGGGGAAGCGAAGAGAAGGATGGAAAGGGAAGGGAAGGTGAAGAGAAGGAGGTGAAGGAAAGGGAAGGGAGGTGATATGTCGTATGTTTGTCTGTGTATGTGTGTGTGCGTGTATTGTGTGTGTAGCCGCATCGTCTACGACGTCTACGAGTGCCCCTGACAATTGGTCTCAGGAAAAACGTGCAGATATCTTGTCGCAGCCGTGGCTTTGTGACCAAAAGACGTTACTCGTCTCCATGCTAACTAAGTAAGTAAATAGATAATTAGCATAGGATATCAAGTACTAAAGGAATTCATGATATGCCCCTAGTACTTGATATCCTATTACGATTATGTATTTACTTACTTAGGTACCCATTTTTAGATAAAAAAATCTAAAGCTGAGGATGGGCGGCCTGACTGGAGAGCGCCGGAAGAGCTTTTAAGTTGCTTAGCAGGGGATCTGTGCAAAAGGATATACGATCATAATGGAGAAGCTTTGACGCAGGTACTGTTTGACACTCCTGTATGGGAGTTAATTACCGAAACTCATCGGCCGCGGTTGGAAGCATCGGTTGTCTTGAAGAGACAAGAGCTAGATAAAAAGTGTGGAGGCAATCACAGTCTGTATCGGTCAACCAAAGTTATTCCATTTCAGTTTGCATGTGCCTTGTCTGCCGCCGAAACAAAGGACAAAATTCAGTGGAAAGGTGATCAATTTTTTCTACGATGGGATCCAGCATATAACATGAAAGATTTTGTCTCGGTAGCGGAAAACCAAGGTTTTCACCTTTATCGACATGGATATCGGATGTTCAAGGGTGTTGGTGTTGATGAGGAGAAGTTGGTGTGGATACAGAAGACAGCACAAAAAATCATTAGTACCAACACCGAACCTAGTCTGGGTTCCACCTCCAACCAGATCACGTTGGATCTTTATGGGTATGGTGCATTGAGTGATGATCGGTTTGTACCGAAGTGCGATAAGCCTGAGTTAAAAGAACTTCAGGAAACGTTGATCGCAATGGGGGAACAACTTGCTACGGAATGGGAGAAATGCAGCACCGTAGTGCCCTCCGGGTTCGGACTGAAGCTGGGGTGTATTCAGCATTTGACGAATTGGGGCCCCAAGGTTGGAAGAGGAAGTGATGTGTGTGCACCAGAACATAAGTGGAAGTTCGTGTGGAAAACTGAGCATGGGCCGTACCGCCCTGAAGGTTCAGAGGACGTTGCGTTTGATACTTCGACTCATCAGGGATTGCATTGCCACCGGGACGGGGAGGTAAAGTTTGGTCCATTGGTCGGGGTTAATTTGTATTATCTAGTACCGCAGTCCAGAAACTGCAGAAGGGGAAGATCACAGTCAGGCAATGTAGCACAGATTCAAGGGGCACGTGCACAGAGCGAACTAGCAGTTGATGCTAATTTAGCATCTTGTGGGTGTTGTAGCCTTGATTCGCCATTCGGCAAGATGGCCGCTGCAGAAGAGATGCCAATCCCCAAGACATTAATTGCTCACGACCAAACAAACTTTTTCATCGAAAAGTCAGATGGGTTTCAACAGTGTCTGCAAGAGCTAAGTGCAAAATAAATTCGTTCAGATGATTATGAAGATTTGCGAATGTTAAGGGATTCAGTGATTACGATAATAGTATGAAGTTCATGGGGTCAGAAGAAACTAGTTGTCTTCAACCAGAATCTGCTACCCCCCAGCCAGGTGATTTGAAAGCTACTAACGTGACTACATTGATCAACGCTCAGTTATGCCATCAAGTTGGTTACGGTGTGAAGGACATCACACATTTTGCGTTTTATCTCGCACGAGAAGTCACTGCTACGGACACGCAGCATTCGAAACCGAAAAGGGCTCGCGAGGAATTTCCGAAAGAATCAGTAGGTCGTTCTCGAAAGGCTACGAAGAAATAATGAAATACATCATATTTTCTGTTTACTATCATTTATAGTACTGGTGAAAGTCATTATTATTAAAGACTATTGTGTTAAGTTTAAAATTAAGCGTCGTAAACTGCAAAGGGGCACCCTACGCCAACCCCGCGCTGCCGACCCTCGCAGCGCGACAGCGCGGCGAGGCGGGGTCGGCAGCGCGGTTGTTGGCGTAG
>WBZZ01003463.1:25000-46797 GCA_019918135.1 Paulinella micropora
TATGCCGCGTCAATTTTAGCGTCCGAACTCGGACTTATAGTAAATATTAGCGTCCAAGATTTGATTTAATGTATGTAATGTATGTAATGTATGTAATGTAATATATGTCATGTATGTCATGTATGTCATGTGTGTCATGTATGTCATGTATGTTATGTATGTTATGTATGCAATGTATAATGTATATCATGTATCTATGTATGTATGTATGTATGTACTTACGAAGTACCTACGTGTATGTACGCACGTGTACGTACATACCTACAGATGTATGTATGTATGTATGTACGTATCTAAGTAAGTTACGCACGTACGTATACGTATGTACGTTACGTCACGTACGTACGTAAGGTATGGTACGTAACGTACGTACATAAGGTACCGTACGTAATGTACGTAACGTACATATGTGCGTACCGTACCGTACGAACGTACGTGTACGTACTTACGTACGTACGTATGTATGTATGTATGTATGTATGTATGTATGTATGTATGTATGCATGCATGTATGCATGTATGAAGGAGTATTAAAGAAGGGTGTATGAAAGTAAGTTTTAAGATGGAGAGACTAACAAAGTCCTCCGCCCTCTACGAGAAGCACACGCAGCTTACACTCTCTCAAGTTGTGCACATATCATATGAAATACCTGTTTATTGGTACGAAGAGTGAATGTGGGGCGTGAATTTTCGTGATTTTGGTAGTAGCGACCTAGGGTAAGGTGTGCAGGGGTTGTTTAGATGTGTAGAAAGAGAAGAACTAAAGGTAGAGAGAAAGGAAAGAAGAATGTATGTATGTATGTATGTATGTATGTATGTATGTATGTATGTATGTATGTATGTACGTATGTACGTATGTATGCATGCAGCATGCATGCATGTATGTATGCATGCATGCATGTATGTATGTATGTATGTATGTATGTATGTATGTATGTATGTTTGAAGATGGAGAGGCTCACATAGTTCTCCCGCCCTCTGAGAACAGCACACGCAAGCTTACACTCTCTCAAGTTGTGCACATGTGTATCATATGAAATACCTGTCCGTTGGAACAAAGCGTGAATTTGGTTCGTGAATTTTCGAGGTTTTGGCAGAATAGATGTGGTCAAGAGTGTGTAAGGAGGGGAGGGGATGGAAGTAGGGAATGAGATTAAGCGAAGGAGAAGAAAAAAGATAAGAGGGGTGGGCAGGATACTACCTTTTGAATTGGTGATGGCCATATTGCCAACCATGTGCCGAGAAGAGAATCGAATTGCATAAAGCACACCAGACAACATAGTCACCCCATGGTATGTATGTATGTATGTATGTATGCATGAATGCATGCATGCTATGTATGTATGTATGTATGTATGTATGCATGAATGCATGAATGCATGTATGTATGTATGTATGTATGTATGTATGTGTATGTATGTATGTGTGTGGGTGGTAGGCAGGTAGGTAGGTAGGTAGGTAGGTAGGTACATAACCCTAACCCTACCTACCTACCTACCTACCTACCTATGTATGTATATATGTATCTATGTATGTATGTTATGTATGTTATGTGTGTTATGTGTGTTATGTATGTTATGTATGTATGTATGTATGTATGAATGAATGTATGTATGTATGTATGTATGTATGTATGTACGTATGTATGATGAAAATACTGGTGGCACCGACGGGAATCGAACTGGCGACAGGGCCCAGATGGTAGAACTTGATATAATAATAATAATAATAATAATAATAATAATAATAATAATAATAATAATAATAATAATAATAATAATAGTGCTTCTCTGTCAATGGCTGATGCATTTCTGCACATGCGCCTCCATCGTCTCACCCGTAAGGGGAGTACGAAGAATTGACGATAAGCTCTAATGACACCCCCGCAAGGGCAGTTCCAACACTTCCAGACGGGCCGGTATGTTCAATGAAAATACTGGTCCAGAGAAATAGACCGGTATGTTCAATGAAAATACCGGTGGCACCGACGGGAATCGAACTGGCGACAGGGCCCAGATGGTAGAACTTGACCACTGGGCTATCACGGTGTCCATATAATAATAATAATAATAATAATAATAATAATAATAATAATAATAATAATAATAATAATAATAATAGTGCTTCTCTGTCAATGGCTGATGCATTTCTGCACATGCGCCTCCATCGTCTCACCCGTGAGGGGAGTACGAAGAATTGACGATAAGCTCTAATGACACCCCCGCAAGGGCAGTTCCAACACTTCCAGACGGGCCGGTATGTTCAATGAAAATACTGGTCCAGAAATAGACCGGTATGTTCAATGAAAATACTGGTGGCACCGACGGGAATCGAACTGGCGACAGGGCTCAGATGGTAGAACTTGACCACTGGGCTATCACGGTGTCCATAATAATAATAATAATAATAATAATAATAATAATAATAATAATAATAATAATAATAATAATAATAATAATAATAATAGTGCTTCTCTGTCAATGGCTGATGCATTTCTGCACATGCGCCTCCATCGTCTCACCCGTTAGGGGAGTACGAAGAATTGACGATAGGCTCTAATGACATCCCCGCAAGGGCAGTTCCAACACTTCCAGACGGACCGAATAATAATAATAATAATAATAATAATAATAATACTATATCTGAGGCGTACTGATGCAGCTAATGGCATATCCTCAACGGACATAAGCCTCCAATACCCTTGTTCGAGGTCCTCCACCCCCCCGTGTCAGTCTCTCGCCTGATGATCGGGGCCACCGATGGAGCTCCTGAGGGCAAGACTGCACTAAGCCGAGGTTATTCCGCAGTCCCAGCAACCTCTTGCAAGACGTCACCGAATGTGCAAGTGCATACACCAAGCGCGGTTGCTAGAGCTGCCTCGAAACCCCACCCATAACAATCTGGTGTCTGCTGGGTCCTGGGCTATCAACCAACATATGCGGAGTTTAAGATCTTTTACGCGCGCAACGACCCTCCTCCCCAGCATCTACCACCAAAGGGTTATGAGTTGGCGTCACAGTTTAACGCCTTGAGGCCATTGGGCTGAATAATAATAATAATAATAATAATGATAATAATAATAGTGTATCTCCTGCCAATTGCTGAGCCAAAAGGCCATGTGCATCCAGTCCTCCATTCCATAAGGAAAGTCTCCACACCAATCGGTGGAATAAAGGAAGTGACGGCATAGAACATTACTCTAGGAGCTTTATACCAATCAGAATAATAATAATAATAATAATAATAATAATAATAATAATAATAATAATAATAATAATAATAATAATAATAATAATAATATATATTGATCTGTCATGGCTGAGCCCGAGGGCCATGCGCCTCCATCCCTCGACCCAACAGGGACTACAGTGAGTATGTTGGGGAGGGAAGAGTGACTCTAACCATCCTGCATAGAAGGCTCCAAAAGGAAGTCCCTACTACCCGCACAGTGTCGGGTACCTTGCAGGAAATCAACTACAAATGATTGATCTTCCCCGCATGAGAGCTCCACGAGACTGGGTAGGGCCCGCATGGAGGTACTCACAGGGGTAGCAGACATTTCATGCGGTCTGCCAGCGCATGAGGACGTTTTGTGGTAAGTATCTGGGACGCCTCGAAACCCGTCACCACCCCTAGATCGCGGAATGTAAATACCCCTTTGATCCCACGTGGTGTATGTCTTATAAAAAACAACACAACGACATGGCCTCGGAACCAACACAACAACTTAGCCTCGGAACCCACATCGACATAGCCTCGGAACCCACACAACAACAGAGCCTCGGAAACAACACAACAACATAGCCTCGGAACCAACACAACAACATAGCCTCGGAGCCAACACAACGACATAGCCTCGAAACCAGTGGGAAGAGGCCCAACCACCTCCTCTTCCCGTGGGGTGCCATACTGTGCACCCCTCCATAATAATAATAATAATAATAATAATAATAATAGGCTTCCTCAGACTATAGCATCAGATCCAGATCCTGGACATGTGCCTCCATTGGGTCACCGGGGTCAGCCGATCCCAACGCATTGTCAGAACACCAAACAGACATAGCAGCAACAGCAACAGCAGGGGCAGATGGGGGCTGTGAAGTGCATGAAGAGCTAGATGCGAGGGTGTTAGCTGAAGAGAAGAACTCCGAGACACTACGCTGCGCTCCCGAACCCCTCTCTCTAGCCAGGACGTCCACTCTGCGCGGACGGCCGCGCCGCGCAACATCAACGTCACTTGGGGGAGAGGGTGGGACAGAAGCTGATGGAACCTCAGTGAGGTCAATCACCTCCTCGCCCCCATCCTCCACCCCAAGCTCCTCCCTTTTACCCTCCCTAGCAGACCAACACTCAGACACATATGATCCAAACAACACATCCAACTTTGGAGGGGGACGCAACGCTGTAACCCCTAACAACGCAGCAAGCCTAAAGTTACTGCGGAAGCGCGACTTCCCCTGAAAAAACTTACAAAACAATCGTGATTGATCCACAGGCGACATATCATCCCAACCCTGCCGCACAGAGCCCTCCCGCTCCCGCCCAAGCAACACATCCTCCACCACAACCTCACCGCCTACGACCTCACCACCCTCCTCACTCCCTCCATCCCCCTCAGCAGCCCCCACAGCCATGCCACCGAGCCTCTGCATACTCAGCAACAGCTGCTTACGTCTCCCCTCATGCATGGGGCAATCCCATAAGAAGTGCGCAAGGGACTCATTGACATCATCATGACAACAGAAGCAGCGAGGGGACATGCCACTGACCAACTTGCTGCGGTACAACCGAAGGCGGTTGTTGCAGCTGAGCAACCTTCTCCGAAGCAGATTATAATGCGCATCATCAAGGGCTACCCATCTTGGGAACTCCTTAGTTCCAAAGACTTGTCTTAGGATGACTCGCAGGCCATCAGTAAGATCGCTGCCTGCCTCTCGCTTGTCCCACATCAGTTGCTGCACCATCTTGACGTCCTGCTGAAGGGCCCACTTGTCCACAGTCAAAAACCAACCCTCGAGGTCCTTCTCTGAGCTATTTAGGAGCTCCTGAAGCCCTTGTTGTAGATCCATTGAGTCCCTGATAGCGCCTTCGGCCTCCGCAGTCCAGTCGGATTTGACTTGAGATGCGATGACAGGAAATCGCTTCTCCGGTAGAACACGCAGCCGTCCATAGAACTTCAGTTGCGCCGCCCGCCGCAAACGCTCCGCACTCAAAGAGCGCGCCAGAAAGAGTGTAATCCACTTGCTTGTCTTAGGGCTGATGCCGAGAATCATCCTCATGGGGCGCAGCATTGCTGCCTCCAGCTTGGTGAGCTGCGATACGGGGGCACGCCAGACATCGAAGGCGTACTTCAGCTTGGCCCCCACAAGTTGATTCCAGCACATGAGACGATACCTAGCTTGTATCTCACCTGCACACCACAAAGAGTACCAACCTGCGGTGGCGACTTCAGTGACACGCGTAGCCCGCAGGGCCTGCTCCTTCCACTTCAGGTCGTCGGTGATAACCACTCCCAGGTACTTGTACTGACTGGTGACACAAAGCTTCTGGCCGCGAAACCACACCACGGGCTCACCTCGCTCCCTGATACTTGGTCGTTTCGCCTTGCTCGACGTGTAAATGGGCATGATTTCCGTCTTGCCGGGCTTCAAGTTGACTTCCAGCCTGTAATCTTCCGCGAACTTGGCCACAACATTGACCATCTTCTGGAGCTCGGTGCGACTGTGAGCGATGAGGGCCACGTCGTCCGCGTATAGAAGTGCCTTGATGTCGTTCAGCCGCTTCACATCCGTGATCTTGAGGGCACTCGCCAGCCGATCACACAGCTCATCCATAAAGACGTTGAAGAGTGTGGGAGAGAGAGGGGACCCCTGTTGGACGCCTACACCCTCCAGTACTTCGGGGGTGAGTGCTCCATCAACTAGCACTTGCGACGAAGTCTGCTCGTAGCACCTGCGTAGCGTGCGCCAGAACTTGCCCCTTACACCCAGCTTCCAGAGCCTCTCAAATAGACCATCTCTCCAAACAGACGGGAAAGCCTTGCGTAGATCGACGAACAGGACATACGACTCCCGCTTCTGCTGCTGACGCCCCTTCAACCTCTGCCAAAGGGTAAAGACCTGATCCGTAGTGCGACGCCCCGGGCGGAAGCCTCCCTGCTCTGGACGTAGCTTATCCGGGCCATCCACGAAGAGCGTTAGACGAGTAGCTAATAAGGACAGATACAGCTTACCAAGGCAACTAATAATCGAGATATCCCTCCAGTTGTCAGGATCCGTAGGATCCCCACCCTTGGGGATATTGACGATGATTCCCTTGCCCCAAGCTTTTGGAGTCCTCTCGGCTTCTCGAATCCAGTTGAAGTACTGCGTTAAGTAGCCATTGATGTAGGCGCCGCCATACTTGAGCATCTCGTTCTTCACTTTGTCCTCGCCACAAGCTTTGTGGTTATTCAGGGCACGTTGCCTTGCAAGGACCTCCTCTTGCGTGAACGGCTTGTCCAGCTCTTCGCAAGTGTCTTCACCTACTTCGTGCTCCTTCATAGCCCGGGCCACCTCATCTCTGAAGCGATCGTTCCAGTGGTACTGCCGCTTAGCTTCGGCTTCCTCCCACTCCAGCGAGCCTGCTTCTGCACAGCACGCCACCACAACAGCCGCACTTGCCGGATTTTCCCGTGGCTTCACCGAATTTCTCCGAAATTCCTCCCACCGAGCGACCTTTTCCGGCAGCGTACACGCCAGTGAGCCATCCTCCCTTTGCACCGGCGCGGAGACCTTCGTTCTGCGTGCCCCGCCAAGCCGCTTCGCGAGTAGCCAAAAGCGCTTTGAGGATTGTTCGCGTTGACATTTGACCGCTTCTTCCTGCACTTGCTTGAAGGAGGCGGACTTCTTGGCCCGAGTTGCCTTCCGAATTTGCTTGCGGAGCCGTAGCCAATTCAGACGGGCTTCCGCATTCGATTCATCCCTCCTGTATGCTGCGTAGGCCTCCCGGCGCTGCTGAATGAGCTCCTTTAGCTCCCCGTCGAACCAATTGTTGGTGAAACGGGGTCGTATACATCTGGAGCCAAGGACCCGGTGCGCCGCCATTCGGAAGGACTGCGCCACTCGCTCGGTGACGTCATCTACCACCCGTTGGCTGTCGGCACCACCCGATAGGTCAAGCTCAGGCAGCTGATGCACTCCAAGCTTCTGTAGGCAATGCTGGAATACGTCATCGAACTTGTCGCGTAGATAATCCAGCGCTTGCTTCGCAGCGTGATCATTACCCGAGACACCAGCACCAATAAGCTTATCAACACGAAAGGACCTGTAAGGTTTCGCAGCCCGCTTTGGCCGGCGCTGGCCGCTCCACGTCAGTTCGGCCCATACTGCCTTGTGGTCCGTATCAAGATCATCTTCGCATACTCCGAACTTTGCTCCAGATGCCAAGCCAGGCGACGCGCAGATGTAATCGAGGAGGTGCTTGCCTGTGCCCATGCCGCGCTGCTCACGCCGGGACCACCAGTAGGACCCTTCCACTGGGCACGAGAAGCCGCTCAGATTTCGCAGGCCCGTAGCGACGAGGACAGCCGCGAGTCTCTTGCCGTTCTCCGAACGTACCGGTGCTCCCTTATCATCGACCTCCCCGTGTTGACCGACGATGCCCTCCTCTTTTCGGCTGCATGCCGGCCCGAGCTTCGCGTTGGCATCCGCCACCGTGACCACAAGACCTTTGGCTCCAAAAAAAGCTATAGCTGCCTGCCAGGCCGCATACGCCTCTGACGACTCTTCTTCCTGCGTTTCCTGGGGAAAGTAGCCGTTGCCCACATAGATATCCTGAGCGCCGGTAACACCCGAGGCGATACGCAGCCACACTTGCTGCCGGTGGTCGACGGGGGCTGACACCAGGTTGCAATACGGACCAAGGAAGTTAGCAACCGCGAATAGAACCCCACCCTTGCAGCGATTTTTCTCGCTGACCTCCGCAGGTTTTCCAAAAATCCGGAATCCATCCAGGCTGCATTTGGAAAGTTGCTTCTTGCCCATGCGGTGCTCCTGAGCCCCGATGACTAGCCAGCCCTCGTGCTTGTAGAATGATGCCCATTCCGCCGTGCCTACGTTGTCGTATCCCGTTTTACCCTGCCAGTTGTGACTCGCGACGAGTAGCTTGAAGCCGGTATCGAACTGCTTGGAGCGGTGCTTCTTGGCTCGTTTCCGGACCCGACGGCCGCGCTTGGCTTCCGCCCTCGTGCTGCCCCCCTCTGCAGGTGCTTGCGCAGGTTGGTCCCCCACTGCACTGGCCGCCGAATGCAGGGGCACCACATGCATATCAGCACACTCAGACACACACTTAGGTGCATCGGCAGCCAATTCCGAAGACACCACCTGCACATCATCGACACATTCTTCATGCAGAGGCAAGACGCGATATCCCGTCGCAGCTTCCTCCTTCCGGACCGCCGCTTCCCCACGCAGATGGATGCGAATAAGCCTTCGGACACGTTCCCTGTCCCTGAACCTGCGCCCAAGGGCCACATTGACCCCTCTGCCGAAGAATTTGAGATGTTTGAGTTGCTGCAACGCCGTCTGCCTGCTGTCATCGTCCTCGTAGACCAGCTCCAAGTGACGAGACATTCGCTGGCCTTGCCACTCCATTACCGGGACCACCAGACCAAGACCGCTCATTTTGGAGGCGATCTCCTGTAGATTGGCGCGTTCTGAGAGCCCCCAGACAATCAGATTACGCCCGTCCTTGTCGTACCGATCTACCCGCCGGTACCGTCGAGGCGGCGGTGCCATCTGCCACATAGCGCCGCTCGCCTTATGTTGAAGCGCCGACCCGTGTGCCAGGTTTGGGGAGGAAGGATGAGGCGCAGCTAAGATAGCCTCTCCACGTGGTTCAGGAATTCCGTCATATACGCGAGCCCTCATCCTCCCATCCTGGGACATCGGGCCAGAGCCCGTCGAAGAGGCATTCCCACGGGGATTGTCCAGGTCTTCGGCGATTCTACCTTGTCCCATAAGGGCCACAGTGGTAGCTCCGTGCTTCGCGTATTTGTAATCCATTGAGAGTAGTAGACGGCCAATGTCGCTGGCCATCACCGCCGCGCCTCTTTACGCCGAGGAAAGCGCCCGTCCATGCAAATAGCATCGGCGGTATCTGCAACACACACTACACGCATTTCCGCCGGTGTCACTGGACGCTGCCGCGTCGCTTCGTGCCCTTCGGCGCCCGCCAGCACCCCCCAGCGTCGCCAGAACCTGCCTCACGCACTACACACACTCTCCATCGCATCGCCAACGCCTCTACTCTCATGCCTTATGGACTTTCAGCTGCTCCTAACAATACACATCATGAGGTACGGGTGTCCCCGAGTGGAGCCAGATCGGACGGCGTGCCGCTGAAACTCCTTCCCCCACGTGGGTATAGAAGGCGCGAACCTAGCGGTACCTATAGGGTCTTACAGACAAGTATAGTAATCCCAGCCGAAGCTGCTCAGTTAGAAATGCAACGGTGGAGGGTGTGAATGCATGGGGCAAGGCACGGCAACGCAGCAAGGCACTGGCAGGCATTGGGACCGACTGAAGCCCCTCTCCAACGTGCGCTCATCATGTGTTCCAGTTAGGCAAGCCCGAAGAAGCGAAGATAGGGAGGAGACAAAACCCAGATAGGATGAAGATAGGATGAACATGAAGCCGAAATGGAGCCGAGTTGGAACAGGTCAACTCGGCCCCATCTCGGTTCAATGTGAATCCTATCTTCAACCCATCTCGGTACTGTTTCCTCCGAATGCTCACCTCAACAAGATCACCAAACCGGAACTGGAAGCCCCCAGGCATTTACTCGGCAGGAAATTCGGCGAAAATGGGCTAACCAGGAAACCAGACCCAAACCAACAGCCAAGAAAAACGAGCCAACCAACAATCCAACAGACAACCCCACAACCTGCCTGGCCGAACCCCTACCGAGTAAATGCCCAGTTGAGAGTTGCGCATATCCCGGTGACCGCCCTCCCCAAGCGGTCACCTTCGTGGGGAGAGGCCCAACCACCTCCTCTTCCCATGGAGTGCCATCTTGTGCACCCCTCCAGTATAATAATAATAATAATAATAATAATAATAATAATAATAATAATAATAATAATAATAATAGTGCTTCTCTGTCAATGGCTGATGCATTTCTGCACATGCGCCTCCATCGTCTCACCCGTGAGGGGAGTACGAAGAATTGACGATAAGCTCTAATGACACCCCCGCAAGGGCAGTTCCAACACTTCCAGATGGGCCGGTATGTTCAATGAAAATACTGGTCCAGACGGATCGGTATGTTCAATGAAAATACTGGTGGCACCGACGGGAATCGAACTGGCGACAGGGCCCAGATGGTAGAACTTGACCACTGGGCTATCACGGTGTCCATAATAATAATAATACTAATAATAATAATAATAATAATAATAATAATAATAATAATAATAATAATAATAATAATAATAATAGTGCTTCTCTGTCAATGGCTGATGCATTTCTGCACATGCGCCTCCATCGTCTCACCCGTGAGGGAGTACGAAGAATTGACGATAAGCTCTAATGACACCCCCGCAAGGGCAGTTCCAACACTTCCAGACGGGCCGGTATGTTCAATGAAAATACTGGTCCAGAAATAGACCGGTATGTTCAATGAAAATACTGGTGGCACCGACGGGAATCGAACTGGCGACAGGGCCCAGATGGTAGAACTTGACCACTGGGCTATCACGGTGTCCAAATAATAATAATAATAATAATAATAATAATAATAATAATAATAATAATAATAATAATAATAATAATAATAGTGCTTCTCTGTCAATGGCTGATGCATTTCTGCACATGCGCCTCCATCGTCTCACCCGTGAGGGGAGTACGAAGAATTGACGATAAGCTCTAATGACACCCCCGCAAGGGCAGTTCCAACACTTCCAGACGGGCCGGTATGTTCAATGAAAATACTGGTCCAGAAATAGACCGGTATGTTCAATGAAAATACTGGTGGCACCGACGGGAATCGAACTGGCGACAGTGCTCAGATGGTAGAACTTGACCACTGGGCTATCACGGTGTCCATAATAATAATAATAATAATAATAATAATAATAATAATAATAATAATAATAATAATAATAATAATAATAATAATAATAATAATAATAATAATAATAATAATAATAATAATAATAATAACAAGATTGATTTTGGGGGGGGGGAGGGGGGGTGATGAGTTTAGATCAAAGAAAACCAACCAAAAAAAACTTAAGTGCCGAAAACTCGTGCCCCCTGAGTTTATCTCGAATGAGTTTATCTGCGGGAAATCGTAAAGGAGGTGCTTGTGGAAAAGTTAAAGGAGGTGCATGCCCCCTGAGTTTATCTCGAAAGGAGGTGCTTGTGGAAAAGTTTCGCGGGATAAAATCGTAAATATCGGTAGATTTTCGTTTTGATTTGTTTCCTTTTCCAGCCGTATCACTGCAAAAAAAACTTCGCGCAAGTTTCGCAACCAACCACTGCAACACCAACCACTGCCATATCTTGCACACAAATCATAATAGTAGTCAGTGCCTTGGAAGTATCCGTGTTGACCAAAAATGGCTGTAATATCCCTGCGCTGGTGACTGTGTGTATTCTAGTATACCCTTATGAGTGTGATACATGTTTTGTCCATCTGTTGCGTGCGAGTGTGTGTGTGTGTTTTGTTTAGTATGTACTCGCGTAGATCTCTCTCTCTCTTTCTCTGTCTCTCTCGGGATTGATTTCCATTGATTCAAATATCTTAGTAAGGTGTGATCTATATGGTTGACAAAGAGGCTGCTTTTGGTTGAGTGTCAGTGTCGTGTTTTGTATGAGTGGATGGTGTTGGGAGTAAGGTGTTGTTGTGGAGTGGTCTGTTGAGGTTTTTTGGGATAGATGAAAGGGTGATTTTCTATGTAAACGCGATAGATAGATAGATAGATAGATAGATAGATAGATAGATAGATAGATAGATATGTTTAATGTTTAATCTATGGGCGTGGCTTAGCTTGAAAAGCCATTGCCTCCTATACTACCCCCGGACAAGAACTTTCAGCACCGGCCAAGCTGCACACCAACCACTGTCTCGCTGTGGTTGGTGTCTGTGCCCAGTTCAAGCCGAAAGGTAGCCGAGCCCTTTTGAACTATACGGGACAACACTAGAACACTCCCCAGGAGCGTGTGCCCTAAGGAGATGATGTCACACGCAAGTCGAGGTTTCAGGAGTTCACGCTCGTTGTGAGTTACCTTCTACAACCCCGACTTCATCAACCCTTTGCATCACGCCCCGACTTCATCAGCCATGGTCAGGAGTTGGTTGCCTGTTTAGCTCTTGCGCTGCGCGCGATTAACGGCGGACACAAAATCGTCATTGTAGGAGATAGTTAGATCTGAACCCCAGGCTGAGTTGCCAGTGGCAGAGACCGTCTCCAGGATAGATAGATAGATAGATAGATAGATATTTTTAATGTTTAATCTATGGGCGTGGCTTAGCTTGAAAAGCCTTGGCCTCCTATACTACCCCCGGACAAGAACTTTCAGCACCGGCCAAGCTGCACACCAACCACTGTCTCGCTGTGGTTGGTGTCTGTGCCCAGTTCAAGCCGAAAGGTAGCCGAGCCCTTTTGAACTATACGGGACAACACTAGAACACTCCCCAGGAGCGTGTGCCCTAAGAAGATGATGCCATGAGCAAGTCGAGGTTTCAGGAGTTCACGCTCGTTGTGAGTCACCTTCTACAACCCCGACTTCATCAACCCTTTGCATCACGCCCCGACTTCATCAGCCATGGTCAGGAGTTGGTTGCCTGTTTAGCCCTTGCGCTGCGCGCGATTAACGGCGGACACAAAATCGTCATTGTAGGAGATAGTTAGATCTGAACCCCAGGCTGAGTTGCCAGTGGCAGAGACCGTCTCCAGGATAGATAGATAGATAGATAGATAGATAGATAGATAGATAGATAGATAGATAGATAGATAGATAGATAGATAGATAGATACATAGATAGATAGATAGATAGATAGATAGATAGATAGATACGTTACATTACATTGCATTACATTACATTACTTTACATTACATTACATTGCAGTACATTACATTGCAGTACATTACATGAACATGACATAACATAACATAACAAGTATTATAACATAAGATAACATAACATCTGTAGAAAACTCAGACTGCCAGCCGAACCTTTGCACGGAGCGTATACAGTTGGGTGATGTCAAGCAGTTGGATTTGGTTTAGTAGTGGTTTGGTGTGTGCTCGGTAGTGTGTTTTAGCGATTATTCTGATAATTTTTGTGTGGATTTTTATGAGTGGTTGTATATATTTCTTTTTATTATCATGGGTCTCCCAGATGGTCATATTTTGTATGAGGTGTGGGTATATGTGTGTATAATATAGGTGTTTCACTGTTTTTCTGTCTAGGAATTTTTTAGCGACTAGTAAGGAGTTGATAGTGGATTGAAGTTTGCGGATTATGTTGTTAATATGTTGGTTATATTTTAGATTATGTTGGAGTTTTATGCCTAGGAGTTTTGCTTGTTGGCATTGTTCGAGGGTGTGGTTGTTTATGTTTATTGTGATGTTTTGTTTTGTTTTGTGGAAAATTGTATATGTTGTTTTGTTGGGTTTGGCACTAGGTTGTTGGAGTGGAAGTTTTTTTTTATTATTTTGTTCTCTCTCTCTCTCGATCTCTCTCTCTCGATCTCTCTCTCTCTTCCTCTTCCTCTTTCTCTCTTCTCTTCTCTCTCTCTCCTTTCTCTCTCTCTCTCTCTCGATCTCTCTCTCTCTCTCTCTCTCCCTCTTCCTCTTTCTCTCTTCTCTTCTCTCTCTCTTCTTTCTCTCTCTCTCATCTCTCTCTCTCTCATCTCTCTTCCTCTTTTCCCTCTCTCTCTCTCTCTTCTCTCTCTCTCTCTCCTCTCTCTCTCTCTCTCATCTCTTCCTCTCTCTCTCTCTCTCATCTCTTCCTCTTTCTCTCTCTCTTCTTTCTCTCTCTCTCCCATATATATATATATAATCTCTCTCTATATATACATATATATATTTATATATTTACATATATATTATGTTATATATATGTGCATTTGCCTGTGTGTGATATTCTTGTGTAGGAAAACAACTTTCAGCGATGTTATTTTACCGCGCAAAACCAGAAGAGGGTAATATTTCCAAGAAATGGAAGAAAGGAGTGATGACACTTTTCTTGTTCGTCGCTTTGATATATTCGCTCACTCAGGCGCGACAGGCGATGAGAGACGATGTGCTTGCTGATCACACAATGGCTTTCACAAGATGGTGGACACTGAGCATGGTCATTTTCATCGTTGGCTGGATGTATCTGGATGTATCGAACAGTGCATCAGTTAGCGGTCCTGACAGACTGGTGGAGTAAGCTTGATCAAACCATCTTTGTAAATATAATAAATTTTCAACCATAAACTATGCAAATGTTACCCACCGGTTGTATTGATAGAGTGATTGCTTACGCAAGCACTGTTTTAATAAGGCTTACCTCAGGATACTGCGTGTCAAAAAGTGAAATTTAAGGGCCCGCCGCGAGGCGAAATTTTTTTTAATATATAATATTACTGGGTATTAATACATTCAAGTGTCAAACTCAACCATCGAATTTCGACTAAGAGTACGATTTCAGATTAGCGTCCAGAATTTGAATTAGCGACCGGATTTCAAATTAGTGACGAAAATTCAAATTACGGGGCAGTTGCCTGAAATTATTAGAAAGCGGCCGCCCTGGGCAACCCCCCAAACCGTCGAAGTTAAAAAAAAGCTTAGTTATTAATATACATCAAACTCAATCAAATAACTGTTACCGAGACCAAATATTTAATAATATAATAACTGTCTAGTAGAATGAGGAATCGTGACCTCACGTAGAAGTGACTACGTACTCTCCAAGCCAAGTGAACTTTTTGAAACCGACAGACCGGAACATAGAGTAATGCCATTATATGCCGGATGGGCCGGCACAATCCCCTCTCCCCCCCGAGCGTGCCCTCATCAGGGTGCGCGAGAAGTCGAGTTAAGACCAGCCAAACCAAACCGGGATAAAATGTGAAAATTATCTTGAGAGATTATCTGTGACTGGTGTAATGCCCCCAACGATAGCTCGTAAAAAGTCGTTAATACAACCAAACACAGTCCTCAAAAGATGAGAATGATGTCTCGTTATATTAGCTCAGTGAAGCCAAAAAGGAAAACTGCAACAGACCAGTAATAAAATAGCATCAGGTCCAATCCGGACAAATAATACTGAAAAACAAGCTGGTGCACCTGTCATCAGGAAAAGGTACTTTTTACCTGCTATCCGGGGGGTGATTCCTACAGTACCCCCTCCCGATTTTATGAAGGAAATAGCATTTTCGTCATACACCTTCTGATTTCTTTCTGCAAATAGTATGCGCTATGGAGTCATGCCACACAGCGCATCGACCCACGGATAGACGCTAAAAGACGATAAATATATCCTCATACGGCACGTCAAAGCGGATTCTCCAGCCATTCTTGTAGATTTTTGAACTCCTTTCCCTCAATCTCTTTTTTTTTTTTCTCTGCAGTATGTCAAGAACAAACGTACTATTAATAAAAAAAATACAAGCAACGTGGTGCTGTAGTACGATTCCCCCTTTGATCTCCTTCTTCTTCTTATCATTATCATTATTATTATTATTATTATTATTATTATTATTATTATTTACTATATCTGAGGCGTACTGATGCAGCTAATGGCATATCCTCAACGGACATAAGCCTCAAATACCCTTGGTCGAGGTCCTCCACCCCCCCGTGTCAGTCTCTCGCCTGATGATCGGGGCCACCGATGGAGCTCCTGAGGGCAAGACTGCACTAAGCCGAGGTTATTCCGCAGTCCCAGCAACCTCTTGCAAGACGTCACCGAATGTGCAAGTGCATACACCAAGCGCGGTTGCTAGAGCTGCCTCGAAACCCCACCCATAACAATCTGGTGTCTGCTGGGTCCTGGGCTATCAACCAGCATATGCGGAGTTTAAGATCTTTTACGCGCGCAACGACCCTCCTCCCCAGCATCTACCACCAAAGGGTTATGAGTTGGCGTCACAGTTTAACGCCTTGAGGCCATTGGTATTATTATTATTATTATTATTATTATTAGGGAGTACATAGGCCATCGGTCCTTTCCATGTGCTGATTGGTATAAAGCTCCTAGAGTAATGTTCTATGCCGTCACTTCCTTTATTCCACCGATTGGTGTGGAGACTTTCCTTATGGAATGGAGGACTGGATGCACATGGCCTTTTGGCTCAGCAATTGGCAGGAGATACACTATTATTATTATTATTATTATTATTATTATTATTATTATTATTATTATTCACAGGGAGATCGTAAGTACATTGTCTTTTTTAATGACATACCCTTGTATAAGGCGGATATCCTATGATATAGTATTAGGAGGCCAGTCCTAACAGCTGTATCCGAAGTCGAGGTGTATGTACCCGACCCTGCGATATACCGACACAAGTAGAGATTGACCGTGCTCAGGTACGACAGCATATAATCTATCGTAAAAAATAATTTAATGAAATTTTCAGAGAACATTTCATTTTCGAGAACATCATCCCAGGACTTGGAAAGGGTCATACCCGGGAACACCATCGCTCAATACACTAGCGATCCCCGTATACGGTGTAGTATCATCGTCGATCGACCTTTCGCACTCGTATGTTGCGATCGAATGCCAAGTTATATCACTGAGTCTTTTTAATATTCATATTGATAACTGATGATGCATGATCAAATCATGATACGCCATGGGCAATCAACCAGTTTGTTTGAGACGCATAAAGAAAAATAGTTTCCTTGTTGCTGCCTTCGTCGTCTGGCGCGGATTTCTTTAGTTGGTGGAGGACCACCAACAAAAGTCAGATCGAACTTTGACTGTTCGAGAATGTCCCAGATCTTATTAGGGATTCCGCCCAACGATAATTCAAAGGGGACATCAAGCACTCCTCTTGGCAGTGTCTGAATGGTCCACGCAGTGTAATCCTTGTCTCTGGGAGTAATTGTATCATCCCATGTCTCGAGACTTTTTGCGTCTTTATATACTGGCAGATAATGTCTTGCCTTTGGATCCTCAACCGGGTCCATACTTCTCCAAAACTGGAGTATCGGTTGTACTATTTTTGCGGCTGATGATATTTTGAGTGTCCGTGTGACACGCATCTGTCGTGGGACCGCCACGACCCGCATCAAGTATAAGTCTGAGAGAGTGTCATCAGCGACATGTTGTTCCGCTGGTCTCATCAGATAGAAAGCATCTTTCACCCATGCGATGGTTGCTATCGCATCGCCTTCCTTCCATCGCTCATGGACAATCTCAACGTTGCCCGCGTTTGGGTCAGTGTCCGTCCCCTCCTCCTCCTGGTGGACGTCCTTTGATCCCATCGACCTCATCGCCTTCCTCGGTTGGTCGTTGATAAGATCATTCCGCGCTCTCCTTAGCTGCGCCTCTGTGATCTTCTCCTTCTTTCCGCTATGCTCTCGCGGAGACTTAGACTGAGTCCCCACCGCGCTTATGCGGTCAGTCTTCTCCTTACTGTCCACCTCACTCTCCTCCTTCTCAGCTATCGGTGCCCGATAAGCATCGTCTTGGTCTATGCCAGCCTCCTTGTGGATGGGCGGCACCTCTTTGAAATCGTCCTTCATCCGTTTTAACGCCTCCTCAACGGATTCATCTTCCAGTAAGAAGGGATCATACTTAATCAGCCTTCTTACATTCACAATTTGCACCTTCCCTCTACCCCTGATTTTGTAGTTCAGAGGTCCCGTCTGTTCCATAATCTGATAATGTCCTTTCCAGTGAGTGAACAGCTGAGAGCTGACTCCTTTCGGGACCTGAGGATGGTACAACAGTACAATATCCCCAACCTGAAACTTGATCTGATCCAAGTGCGCTTGTCGCACCCCTTCAGCATCAGTCTTTCGGCGCTCCGCCTCTCTATGCGCCCTGACTATTTGTTCCGCCTCCATCTTCACTCTAAGTCTCATCCCAAACAACTCATCCGCATCCGCCCAAGTGTCTTTTGGGTGAAGGAGCGAAGTCGGGATATCAGGCTCACGCCCATATACTAACTGATATGGCGAGATTGAGCTATTCGAGCCTCCTAACGCCGTAGAGGGTAGACAGTTCATTGCAAACGCAAGTGATGGTGCTGCCTCGACCCATGCTCTTTGATTCTCCTTCTTCGTGCAATACATCTTTAGTGAGGCTTTGAGGGGTCTGTGTACCCGCTCGATTTTCCCATTTGCTCGCGGGTTATAGGCAGTAACATATTGCCATTTCATCCCGTAATACTTAGATAGTTTGTCGATGACCTCGTTATTAAAGTCCGAGCCTCGATCAGAACATATCTTTCTTGGTACTCCGATCTGTGAGATGATCCTATCGATCAGCGCCTCGGCCGTCGTCTTGCCGGTAACGTCTTTGACAGGGATGATCCACACATAGTTGGTGGCTCTGTCAATAGCCGTGAGGAGGTATTTGTAACCATCCTTCGATTCTGGAAAAGGTCCCACATGATCAATGTGTATAAACTCAAACATCCCCGCATGAAGAGGAAATTCGCCAATCAGGCCGAAATTTGCCTTCAGTGGTGTTTTGTTTATCTTGCATGGGATGCATGCATCCACCGCCTGATCTATCTCCTCCTTCATCTTCTTCCACCAGAATCGCCTCGCTACGAACATGTGAGTTCGTTGTCGACCCGGATGCGCCAAAAGTGGGCAATTGTGGGCTGCGACAAATATAAATCGTCTCAGACTCTCCGGTACCCAAAGGGTCCATTTGTCCGGCTGTGACGCATAGCGACCGTGAAGGCCCTTGTAACACAGTAGACCATCTCTCCTTCATCTGATCTTTGATCGCTTTCGTCATCTTCAGCTCATCCGGGTTCTGATATAACTGTATGAGTTCCTTAAACTCCGGATCTTGAGCCTGTTGTTGCCTCCATGCGGTAGGCGAGGCTATATGGATAGTACCATCTCTAGCCGTATCCCGATTCTTTCCGGGTCATCGTCTAGGTCACTTCTCCGCTCTTGAGGAGGCTCCGCATGAACATCCTGCGTCTCCTCTTCCTCTCTTATGTTCGCCTTCGCATTCTCATATACCTCATAGGACCACTTAGCGTCCTCCTGGGTATGTAGCTCACAACATATCCCGTGATCCGGGCCTTGTGGACTGTACCGTAGACCTGTGCGGTCATATCGGACTCCACTCGCCATCTCCATCGCCTCAATGTGGCTGACCTCATACACCTTGTCAGTGGACAAGTCTTCCATCTCCACCGTGGACACCAACGCCGATACTTCTGAGTTAAACTCTAGCCTAGAGAGGCTATCAGCGACCACATTTCGCTTTCCCGGTAGATGGACCATTGTAAAATCGAAACAAGACAAGAACGCTTGCCACCGCGCCAGCCGTCCAGTCTGTTCATGATTCATCAACCATAACAGGTTATGATAATCAGTTCTGACAGTAAATTGAGGTCCTCCCCACAAATACTCTCTGAGCCTCTTGAGGGCCCACACCACCGCTAACGCCTCTCTTTGCCTTGTGCAATAGTTTCTCTCCGCCGCACAAAACTTCCTACTAATAAACATGATTGGGCGTAATTTCTTCTCCTCATCCTCTTGTTGTAATACAGCCCCAATCGCAAACTTAGATGCGTCTGTATCGACTACGAATTGTTTCGTAAAGTCGGGCATAGTTAACACCAGTCCTCCGTCTTTCGGGTCTTTATAAATAAGATCTTTGAGCGCATGAAACGCTTGCAAAGCCTCTTCGCCCCACTTCTCAAAGTCTCCAAAATCTATCATTTTCTCCACCTTAGCCCGTGTTGCACCCCAATCGGGTATAAACTGCCTATAGTATTGCGCCATCGCAAGGAATGAGTGCAATTCAGTGCGGTTCTTTGGTATCGGTCGATTCATAATCTCCTCCTTCTTCTCTTTGGATATCGAGACTCGATTATGGGAGATCTCGTACCCTAAGTATGTCACACTCGTCTTGGCAAGTTGACACTTCTTTAGATTGCACTTCAGGCTAAAAGCTCCGATGCGCCTGAATATATCGGACAAATGATCGATATGCTCCTCCATTGTGTTAGAGTATACGATAATGTCATCGATATAGCAAAATGCATATTCTCCCGCCTTCTGTCCCCGCCTTCTCATAAAGCCTCCGTCAGACAAATCATCGAACTGACTGCTCAACATCTTCTGCATCGCCTTCTAGAAAAGTCCTGGGGCTTGCTTGAGGCCCATCGGAAGCACTTTCCATGGTATATTTCCATACCCACCACAAACGCCGTCAGCCATCTGGACTTTTCCTCCAGTGGTATCTGCCAGAAGCCATTCTTGAGGTCAATGACCGAATAGAATTTTGCATTCCGCAGTACTCTCCTTCCTTCTTCTAATGTCGGGAGAGGATTTCTCTCTTCCTCCAGCACCTTGTTAACACGAGCATAGTTAACTGTCAGGCGCCATTCTCCTCCTGGCTTCGGCACTATTCTCGGTTGTGAGACTATTGAGGATGTTGATCTCTCAATAAAGTCCTCATTGAGCAGCTGTCTTGCTAGCTCCTCCGATATCTTCGCCTCATGTATACTCAAATTCGCCCTTCGTGGTGCCGGTGACGGCTCCGCACCCGGTATTTTGTAAATAACCGCAGTGAAATCTTCAGGCTTGACACCACCTGCATGTGGAGGGTCACAAATTTCCTTGTTCGCCTCTAATTTGGCTTTTAAAAGCTCCTTCTCCGTCTCCGTGCCTACTCCTTCTTCCAATATTTTCCGCGCCGCCTCTTGAAAATCTTCATCAGACATCTGCTTATGTTGCTTGAGGGGTTCTCTGTCCTCCTCCAAGCCTAAGTCCTCTTCCGAGACATCATCTAGGCCCGTCTTTTCATACGCGACCGTGTCCGGCTCATCATCTTTACCGAGCTCCACCAGCATGTCAATGAGTCTCGCGTATTGCAAAGGAGCTTTAAGAGTGTAAAAACCATCAAAGCATGTGAATGCTTGCGGTATCAATTTCAACTTGTCGAGGTCTCTGAGCTTCCGCTTGTATGCACTGCTCTACTCACGAGTTCCCATACGACAAGCCACCACTAGCTGTTGCTTGCGAGAGGGTACCGGTATAGGATGATCAATAAGCCGGTCCCTTATTTCCTGCGCCCATATCGCCTTCTCATTATATGGCAGGATAATAGTATACGGCTTATTATTTTCGAATAAAGTCCGTAAGCATTTCTTCACTTCAGTTAGTGAACGCGGCCACGTCGGCTCGTCACCCCAGAAATCAGTAATAAAACTTTTAATAGTTTCTGGTGGAGTATCCGGATTCGCCCCGTTCTCCTTGGTACAAACGCCTCCCTTTTTTCTTCTCCTACTTTCGCATGGAAACAGTATCCGTTAGTAATATGGACGTCTGTTCCTACTCCTTCCGCGAATCTCGCCAACGACGGGCTTCTTTGTGCGACACATATAATCTCCTCCTTTCGCTTCTCGATTAAGTCATCAATAGACTTTTTGTCCCAATGGCATGTCGGAACTGTGACAGTGCACACTTGGGATTCCCAATTGTCGGTCCAGGACAGCTCATCCGGTCTTACGACATGGGGGTGAACGTACACCTCAAGTGCCTCATGTGCGAAGGCCATCTTTTTGTGATCCGTCGCTAGACTCAGCTCATAAGCCTCATAAGAGTCAG
>WBZZ01003464.1:40000-47500 GCA_019918135.1 Paulinella micropora
TTGTTGTGTGAAAGAGAAGGGGAATAGGAAGAAGACAGTGGGAGAGATGAGCGAAGAGATTTTGCTTTGGATTGTGGGGAGGGAGAGGAGAAGGTTAGAGAAGTGGGAGGGAGAGATGGCCGAGAAGGTTTGGACTGCGGGGAAGGAAACGAGGTGGTAGTAGTAGTAGTAGTAGTAGTAGTAGTAGTAGTAGTAGAGTCCGCGCCGGGGGACGGGGGGAAAAAAGGCAATGCCCCTGTCAGGCGTATCGAATTTAATATATCCTAAGGATAAGGATAAGGATAAGGATGGATAAGGATAATGAGGATAGGGATAAGGATAAGGATGAGGATAAGGATAAGGATAAGGATAAGGATAAGGATAAGGATAAGGATAGGGATAGGGATAGGATAGGGATAGAGATAGGGATAAGGATAGGGATAGGGATAGAGATAGGGATAGGGATAGAGATAGGTATAGGGATAGGGATAGGGATAGAGATAGGGATAGGGATAGGGATAGGGATAGAAATAACCATTTGCGCGCGACACACTGCTAGGTAACCCTCGCGACCCGTCAATACTTCTCCTTGTTCGTTGGTTATACTTACATCCTGTATATATAGATATACATGCATGCAAGCATAAATGCATGCATGCATACGTACGTACATACATACATGCATACATACATACATACATACATACATACATACGTACGTACGTACGTACGTACGTACGTACGTACGTACATACATACATACATACATACATACATACGTACATATACATACATACATACATACATACATGCATACATACATACATACATACATACATACATACCAGGCGAGGATCACGAGGCTGCTCGATAGAGGGAAGCAGATACATACATACATACATACATACGTACGTACGTACGTACGTACATACATACATACATACGTACATACATACATACATACATACATACATACATACATACATACATACATACCAGGCGAGGATCACGAGGCTGCTCGATAGAGGGAAATTGTGCGTTTAATGCCTGCATACATACATACATACATACATACATACATACATACATGCATACATACATACATGCATACATGCATGCATGCATATATACATACATACATACATACATACATACGTACGTACATACATACATACATACATACATACATACATACATACATACATACATGCACATACATGCACATACATACATACATACATACATACATACATACATACATACATACCTGCCCATCGACGCGAAAGAGTGGAGTGGTTGGATGTTGCTTTAGATTCTGTTTGTTTGTTTGTATGTATGTATGTATGTATGTATGTGTATGTATGTATGTATGTTTGTATGTATGTATGTATGTATGTATGTATGTATGTATGTATGTATGTATGTATGTATGTATATATGTATATATACATGCACGCATATACATACCTGTCCATCGACGCGAAAGAGTGGAGTGGTTGGATGTTGCTTTAGATTCTGTTTGAGTTGTCGTCTCACTTCCGCAACTGCAAGGTAGACAGGTAGGTAGGTAGGTTAGAGTAGGTAGCTAGGTAAATTTGTTAGACGTTGCTTTAGATTCTGTTTCAGTTGCCGTCTCACTTCTGCAACTGCAAGGTAGACAGGTAGGTAGGTATAGATAGGTAAGTTAGAGTAGGTAGCTAGGTAAATAGTTGGATGTTGCTTTAGATTCTGTTTCAGTTTCCGTCTCACTTCTGCAACTGCAAGGTAGACAGGTAGGTATAGATAGGTAGGTTAGAGTAGGTAGCTAGGTAAATAGTTGGATGTTGCTTTAGATTCTGTTTGAGATGTCGCCTAACTTCTGCAACTGCAAGGTAGACAGGTAGGTAGGTATAGATAGGTAGGTTAGAGTAGGTAGGTAGTAGGTAGTTGGATGTTGCTTTAGATTCTGTTTCAGTTGCCGTCTCACTTCTGCAACTGCAAGGGACAGGTAGGTAGGTAGGTAGGTAGGTTGGTAGGTAGGTTGGTAGTTAGGTAGGTAGGTAGACAGGTAGGTAGACAGGTAGGTAGGAAGGTAGGTAGGTAGGTTGGTAGGTTGGTAGGTAGGTAGGTAGGTTGGTAGGTAGGTAGGTAGGTAGGTAGGTACGTAGTAGGTAGGTAGGCAGGTAGGTAGGTAGATAGGTAGGTAGGTAGTTAGGTAGATAGGTAGGTAGGTAGGTAGGTAGGTAGGTAGATAGATAGATAGATAGACAGACAGACAGATAGATAGATAGATAGATAGATAGATAGATAGATAGATAGATAGATAGATAGATAGATAGATAGATAGATAGATAGATAGATAGATAGATAGATAGATAGATAGGTAGGTAGGTAGGTAGGTATGCAGGTAGGTAGGTAGGTAGGCCTATCTTCCTACCTTCTGGATTGCCTTTATCTAGTTTCTGCAAGCGCTTCGTCACAGCTAGCGTGTAGAGCTCTGGTTCGTATATGCACACCCAATTGCCTCCCGCTTTCCTGCCACCATACACAAAATGGCAGTAGATGGGAACAAAAAGGCAGTAGTGAGGCAATGGATGGGACAGAATGGCAGTAGTGAGGTAATAGATGGGGCTGAATGGCAGTAGTGAGGCAATAGATGGGACAGAATGGCAGTAGAGGGGGAATAGATGAGACAGAATGGCAGTAGTGAGGCAGTAGATGGGGCAGAATGGCAGTAGTGAGGTAATAGATGGGACAGAATGGCAATAGTGGCATTTTGGCAATAGAGAGGCCAAGGAAAGGGGGGGCATAAAGGCAGTGGATAATGAATATGTGATAGCCATGTCGTGTGCCTCCTGCATGTTCAAGGCTGGGGGAAGCTCCTCTCTCTCTCTCTCTCTCTCTCTCTCTCTCCCTCCCTCCCTACCTACCTACCTACCTACCTCTTCACCCCCTCCCTACCTACTTACCTACCTATCCATTACCTTATCCGTGCATCCTTACAGGCAGTGGATTATCGTTACCTGATAGCCATGTCTTGTGCCTCTTGAATGTCCAAGGCTGGGGGAAGCTCCACACTCTTCTCTGCATACCAAAGCCTGGAGGATGCAGGGATGAGGAAATGGATAGGGAGGTAGGTAGGGAGGGAGGGAGTGGAAGAGGTTGGTAGGTAGGTAGGGAGGGAGGGAGGGAGGGAGGGGAGAGAGAGAGAGAGAGAGAGAGAGAGAGAGAGAGAGAGAGAGAGAGAGAGGGAGAGAGAGAGAGGGAGAGGGAGAGAGAGAGAGGAGAGAGAATGACCAAGTCCAATGTGTTTCTAGTGTGGCTCGTTCAGATAGATAGATAGATAGATAGATATATAGATAGATAGATAGATAGATAGATAGATAGATAGAGATAGGTAGATAGATAGGTAGATAGGTAGGTAGATAGGTAGGTAGATAGATAGGTAGGTAGATAGGTAGGTAGATAGATTAGACCATGGCCAATGTGTTGCTAGCGTGGATTCTATCTATCTATCTATCTATCTATCTATCTATCTATCTATCTATCTGTCTGTCTATCTGTCTATCTGTCTATCTGTCTATCTGTCTATCTGTCTACCTGTCTATCTATCTATCTATCTATCTATCTATATATCTATCTATCTATCCATCCATCCATCCATCCATCTATCTATCTATCTATCCATCCATCCATATATCTATCTATCTATCTATCTATCTATCTATCTATCTATCTATCTATCTATCTATCCATCCAACCATCCATCCATCCATCCATCCATCCAATCCATCTATCTATCTATCTATCTATATATCTATCTATCTATCTATCTATCTATCTATCTATCTATCTATCTATCTATCTATCTATCTATCTACCTATCTATCTATCTATGTATCTATCTATCTATGTATCTATCTATCTAGCTATCTATCTATCTATCTATCTATCTATCTATCCATCCATCCATCCATCCATCCACTATCTATCTATCTATCTATCTATCTATCTATCTATCTATCTATCTATCTATCTATCTATCTATCTATCTATCTATTACTAGCGTGGTTTCTTCCTGAACAGTAGGCGCTAACTCCTTTAGATAGATAGGTAGGTAGGTAGATAGATAGATAGATAGATAGATAGATAGATAGATAGATAGATAGATAGATAGATAGATGAGATGTCGCAAAGGAATGTAGTCCTTGCGAAGGAACGCAGTTTCACATCAAACAGTAATTTCTTTACTGTGCATGTGTCCGGGATGGGAATCACGGGTAGACTGTGTTCTGTAAAAAAGAAGAGGAGGACGTTGAAGAAAAAGGCAATCTAGGAATGGAGAGTGGGGAGGATAAGGAAGAAGGGAAAGAAAAGGAAGCCGTTAGTCCAAGTGTTTTGAGCACCATAAGCTTGCGCAAGCTACAATGATGACATTGTATAAGGCCTAAACCCCCGAAGGGACCTAGCCCGGGCTATGCAACACTGGACGGCTATGACGGAATGCAGTCACCGATACGGACTAGAGGAAGATTAGTCCAATTTTTGACTGCACAGGAGCGATAAATCGCAAAAGAGCAGCAACGAGCTACGCAGGACGAAAGCTTGAGCAAAGGGATTTGGATTGGGGATGGGAAAAACCCAAGGCGATGAACAGAGAACGATACCATGCCGCGAGCCCCGCATTCGATTGGTCGAAGGTGGCAGGTCCATCCGTTGTCCTCGATCTGAGATTTGAGCCCATTGTATCGGCTGGTCTTGTAGGCTCGTGCGTCAAGGATGTTTTCCTCGACCGGGAACGTGAGTTCAATCAGGATACACTTCTTGGTAGACAATGACCAGACAACAATATCGGGGCGGAGGTCAGTGACACAGATGTGGACAGGAAAGGCTTGCTCAGAACCGGTGTATTGGGTTTGGAGCTGCCAATCGTTTGCGGTGTCGAGCAGAGATGGACGATGAAATGACTGCCCCTTAGGCTTCTGCTCGCGCTCTTTCACAAACATAGACTTTGATTCATTTTGGTCTATAGGGAAGCGTTTGTTATGGCTCTCGATGTGTTTTTGAAGGGGAGCTTCAATAGTGCAGAGCACAGAGTCGTGACGCCAGGTATAACGGCCTTGTTTGAGGGCAACATGGCAACCGGAGAGGATGTGACATAAATGTGCTTGACCAGAACAGAGAGCACACTTGTTGTTGGGAATGATTCCCCACAGACGTCTAAGGTCGGGGGTAATAACCGATTTTGTGCTTGCGTTGATGACCCAAGAGATTAAACGGGGATTACGGGTTCCGATGAGGCGAGTCCAGGAGAGGTGAAAGGGGCATGCGTCTTCAAAACGAAGAAAGCACCCTTGCATGGCTTTGTCCATATCATGCACTGTGGTTGTCTCAAGTATTGTCTCAGCAGCTAATTCTAAAATCCTGTCTTTGCGGTCTGTGATGGAATGTTCTTTTGGGTAGCGACCATGGCCAAGTCCGAGATGATCGGATTGATCTCGATGTTTGAATTCAAAATCAACTTGTGCTTCAAGCTTTTCGAGCACAGGCTCTGGTTTCCAGATAGTTCGAAACGTTTCGTGTTTCGTCAGGTTCATCGCATAGATGGACGAGAGGTGTTTATCTGGGCAGTACTTCAGCATTTGAGCACGGTTGATTTGAAGTCGCTGGTAAAAAGAGACGATGGACTGGAGCTGTAGACCAAATTTCGAGCGTGGGCGGTAAAGGCAAGAGACCAGAGCTCTTTTGAAGATATTGGCCCATTTTTTGAGGAAGCGGGTCGCAATTTTTTCAAGGGTTTTGGCGAAAGATAAGCAGAGGTCATAAATGAGAAATGGCCAGGCAAGTGACTGGACAGCATAAGAGCCAAAGTTTCATAAAACCATTGATCGAGCAGCTATCGATGGCTTGCATAGATAGAATGAACTTCTTTTAGATTTCTGCTCGTTGTTCGTTTTCGCTGAGGTCATGGTAGACAATCCATCCGAGGTCTTTGAAAGGCTTGTCAGCGAAAAAGTCAATTGGCTTGCCAGTAATAGTAAGGGCGGGGTCGAAAGGTGGGAACGATATCGGCATTAATCGTTTGAGACCCTTGCTGTCATCCAAGAGTTCGTAATATAAGAAGATTATGCGTGCAAACCTAGGGGGCACGTGGTACCACCAGAGAGCAAACTGGATCAAGTTGTGATTTACGCTGCCAAAAGCGTTTTTTAGGTCAATCCATGCTATGACCAGTTGGCGATAGTGATCTGTTGCATTTCTGATGGTAGCCTTTGTTGCAGCAATGTGTTCGGGGCATCCTGCAACGTTACTGAGGAAACCTTTTTGTTTCGCTCTGCCAAAGTATTTGTTATCCAGTAAAAAACTCTCCAGTCGTTTTGACCACAGAGAAAAATACCTTACCCGAGCAGTTTGTCAGAGCAATTGAACGATAGTTCGAGGCCTGAAGTGGATCGCCGTCTTTATGAAGGAGGGAGATAGCAGCGTGGGCCCAGCTGTTAGCAACATCAGTTGTCCAACACTTGACAATGAGTTTGTGTAAGAAAAATAAAGCGGTGGGAAGTCTCTTGTAGACAAGGTAGCTAATACCATCTCTGCCAGGGGCTGCACCATTACGCTTACCAAGCTCAGATCTTTTGGTTCCCAAGAAGGACGGTGGTTTGAGGTCAAAGGGGACAGTTGGTAGAGGTGGGCGAATCATCTCAGGTAAGGGCACGTAGGTTTGTTCACGATTAGCGTCTTTGTATAGGTTGAGAAAGTAGGAATCGCAGTCTTCTTTGGATAGGGAGCAAGTGGTTTGGGTTGAGGGGGGATGAAACAGATTTTTGGCAAACGTATGAGGGTCAGATCGGAAGCGTGTATTAGCTTGTCGTTGAGCGGAGGTTAAAGTTGCTTCCTTGAGACGACGGCGGAGGCGGTTACCGGTTTTCAATAATACTCGCCAAGTTTTTTGCAGGCTTTTTGCAACAGCAGCTGGAATCAAACCTGCCCTTTTGAGTTCTCGCAGATGTCTCTTTTGGGCCAGTTTTTGTTGTCGGTTTTGCGTGAGTTCTGTTTGGAGCCGGGTTACGTGGCGGTTTTTGCGCTCATGAGTTTGTTCTTGTGTTTTTGTTTGAGGTACCCGTTGTGATATGAAGTCGTAGAGATATCTTTCAAATTTCGCTACTGCTTCGTCACACGACAAGCGTTTGATGAGAGAGGAGGGGAGGATGAGAGGGAGTGCGGATTGGAGTTCTTCTTCAATGCCTTTCCATTCGCTTGGTGTTGATGGCAATAACCAGGCGTTTTCTTCTTTCGGTTGGTTCTTTCGGGGCACTTCTTGTCCGATGGACGAAATGGGAGTATGTCTCGGCGTCAACACAGTGGGTGGAATCCAGGTTGATAATGCCGGGTTGCGACTTGTAGTCCGGATGGACGTGCGCTTTTGGACTCTTCTTTCCGAGGAGGCCCGAAAGATCTTCGTAAGGGTGAAGATGAGCAAAATCTTCTCCAAGGGGTTCAGGCGGTGCAGAGCACGCTCTGGGAGGGTGACGGCGGCCACTC
>WBZZ01003464.1:65000-75000 GCA_019918135.1 Paulinella micropora
TAAAATTCTAAGTGGTGAAAAAAAAAAAAAGATTCAACAAAGAAAAGCAGAAAAGACCTGAGTTCTGACCTGTTCTTGAGTCGGATGAGTGTCGACGTACCTGTGACACAAGTACTGACACAGCGAACAAACACCTACAGCAGGCCAGTTTGAATTTTTGCACCCACAAACAGGAAGCACGCTGTCCGGCCAAAAATCTGTTTACAAAAAAGCAGCAGGTCCAGGAAGAATCGGTGAGTGGTGCCGCCTAGACATAGAAGTTTAGATTTTTGGCAGGACAGCTGCGTGCTTCCTGTTTTTGGGTGCAAAAATTCAAACTGGCCAAGTTGGTAAGTGTTGTTCTTTCTCTCTTTATCATGTTTTGTGTCACAGGTACGTCGACCATCCGACTCCAGAAGAAGTTTTTTTCAACTTAGAATTTTAATTATTAGTGTGTTGAACTTGTAGTAAATTCAATAATAAAATGAGTCCTTGTAGAAAAGAGAGCAAACAGAGAAAAATATAGGCTTATCAAAACAAAAGCAATAGCAAAGGAAAACAGACACAGGCAAACAAGCAAATAGACACGAGGAGACATATGAGGAAAGGATAAACACATGTGAAGGCTCAAATAGTAGAAGATCAATATATCGCAGGTAAGAAGCTGGCCATATAATAATCTAAATGCCCGAAGCGTTAGTTGCCCGGATCCTCGACCCCCCTAGTGTTTATGAGGACTTATGGAGGGAAGGATGCACGTAAGGCTCATACAAGGAAGAAGAGCTTAGCACGCCTCGGGCATGTAGCCCATTGAATACAGACCACATACCCGAGACATACTAATCTCACTACCATTGTAGGCCAAAACATGCATCCCTCCAACACATAGCCCCCCCCCCCCAAGCACACAAACATATGCGCAAAATAAATATAAATACAACCACATACATACAACGTTAATATATATAGTATAGATATATATATACACATTAAAAAAAAAACATGTATAAGCACATAAATACATAAACATATATATAGTACACATAAATACATGTACACGTACATACACACATAGCATATATAACATGCATACTACGACATAATACATACATACATACATACATATATAAATAATTTTAAATCAATTAACGATAGGCCTGATAAAAATGCTATTTTTGCCCTAGTGGGATAATTTATTGCCTTTTTGTCCCGATCCGTACAGGGAAAAATAGCATTCGGTTATCCACATCCACAACTAGTGTGCTTACCGTCGGTGGTGCCACCAGCGGTGTTATATGCATTTTTGCAGTCACCGGTGCCACTAGTAATTTTTGTGGTGGTAAGTGGCACCGGGACCCACCCACAAGGGAAAATTCCCTTATTTTTGCACTGGGTACCGGCTTGGAATTTTTCTGAGTAAAGGCTCAAGGCTCCTGCTAATCGCAGTCCGAAAAAGCCGTGAGAACAATGCTAAGGGCTGCTCGCTCGAAGAGTGCTGGTGGCACCGGTAGACCTAGCAAAACTGCTGCACTTCATGTGGGCGGTAATGCGAAGTCCTCCGTGCCACCACGTCCATCTGAGAGAAAGTCCGAAATGAAGACGCCTCTTAACGTCCCACGAGGCAAGTCGTACGACAGGAACAAGAAGAAGAAAGAGAAACGTAAGGCGAAAAAGAGAAAGGCCTCTCCCCGGGGGCCGCCTCGCCCTGCCACTGAGCAGAGGAAGCAACTCCAGCCTCCTGCTGGCGGGCCTGCCAGGAAGAAGAGGGGTGTCCTTCAGGCTGCTCTCCCGGCCGTCAACACCAGCGCAGGTGACAGGCTAGCTATAGAAACTGCGCACGCTATCTCGCTTGGGTGCGATTTCTCGTCCGTGGCCAGTGCGCCAGAGGGCAGCAACGAAGCCGCACGCGCGGTGCACTTGTCTGGCTTGAACATTGGCCAGCTGCAGCTCGAGGCAGAGGAAGCAAAGAAAAGGCAGAATTATTTGGAATTCTTTACTCCCGGCAAGGAACAGTTCCTTTGGATCTCATACGACTGGAACGAGCAGCCGCACCGTCCCAGCCCGGGCCGTGAAGACCTGTTCGTGAACGAGGAAACTGATTCATTCGTCATTGCCTTCCCGGACAAGAAGGCGCCTCTAAAGAAACCGCCCGTCCAGGAGCTGATCCGGATCAAAGTCTTTCGCGACGAGTTCAAAGGCATTGCTGGCAGGGAACGAGACCACCGGGAGCGCCTCAACATGGTAAACGCATGCATTGCTCAGGCAGGCCAGCGCAAGCAGGACGGTAAGAAGCCGGACATCTACTGGCCGCTCGGGTCCGCTGCTGATGGCCTCGGCCCCTTCCCACAAGGAGACCTGCACCTGCTTACGGCGCGGTCCGGTGGGTGCTACTACTGTGTGTAGGACGCGTTTGTCAACGCGCTGGCGGCCGCCGGCGCCAAGGTGCCGGCTAGTTACCGGGATCTCCTGCGCAAACAGCTGCGCGGATATTGCGAAGTTCAAGCGCTTGTCAGCTTCCTCGGCAACACCGGGTTCCTGTGCCAGGACACCTGCAAACAGTTCTTCCTGCGCCCTCTCAAGAAGCTCAGCTGGTACGTGCTTACTAACCGCACCCTCAAGGGCATCCTGCTCGTGAGCGGCTTCGCCCACTGCGTGGCAGTCGATTTGGACAGCAAGCCCAGCCTGCTGCTGAACGCCGCCAGCCTTCGCGCCATGAGACTCACGCATGCCAACCTGGAGTCTTGCCGCATCTTCGACTGGCCTATCTCTGGCCACCGTCTTGTTACTAAGCAGGCGGACATTTACTGCCCTTTTCTAGAAAGGCACTGAAAACGTGGGTGGTGGGTGACTCGGGGGGTTTGCTTGCCCCTCCTATCGGAACTAGCCTACGATTACATCGCTGTAGCGCCTTATTAAAAGTCCAGACTAGTGACTAATAAATATACTGTCGTTTCAAAAAAAGAGAGGGAGAGGGGGGGGGATAATGAGTAGTGGGGGGGGGGGGAGGTGTCTTAAAAACTTCACGCGGCCAATGCCACATTCCCGTGAAATTTGGTGAAAACCCCAAAGTGGGGTTTTTTGCATGAGACATTTATGACACTGTTTTGGGCCGGGTGGCCGGGGTGGGGGTCGGGAAAAATCTCCTTGATTTTTTTTTGGGGGGGGGGGGGGGTCCCTCGTCAGAAAAAGTTGTCATACGTGTCATAAATGTCCTAAAAGAATTTTAGCTAAAAATTACAGGGAAAATACAGACAAAAGAGAAAGGGGAAACACCACCCCACCCCCCTTTTTCCCGGGGCCGGCCGGAGAAGAGAGAGAGGGGAGGGGTTTGCGGAGGGTGGCGCCAAGTCGTAAAAAAAACAATTTGTTTTTTAATCAGAGAAAGCCACGGATCAGCGCTTCTACCTTGGCACGGAACGCTGCCAAACGCTCGTTGTGCACCGCTGCCTGTTCCCTCCAGTATTGCTGGGCAAGCGCCTCGTGCTGCGTCTGCAGCTGCGGCAAGCGGTCGTGGAAGAGGATTTTTTCCTCCCCGGGCACGGGGAAAAAGGGGTGTCGTAGTAGGTGGTCAATGTCTGTCCTTGCCTCTCGTTGCCAATCGCAGTCGAAGGCGTCCAGGTATAGCCACGCACCGCGAGGGTTCCGTTCGTATTGCAGAGGCCGGTCCGCTTTTTTCATGAGGGGCAGGCCTGCCCCGAAAAAAAGCTCTGTTCTGTCCTTGATACTCAGCGCTATCCAGTGGTCAGGTTGCGCGTCAATGACGTAGATTGGATTCATGTACTCTGCGATGATGGCTAAGGGAGGTCCAGGGGGCAGCAGTGTCTGCAGCACTCGCAGTGCCAGGTGTTTGCTTGCAATTTTCCTCGCGAGCTGCTCCTCCGACCCCGGTCGATAGAAGTGACCCAGAGCGGCCCTCTGCCAGGTCCTGTCTCTGGGTTTGTAGGGCGCGGTCACCAGCGCGTCCAATCGAGAAAACTGCACGCCTGGTTCGACATTGGCGTTCAGCTTGTGCGGTGGCACCGCCGCCCCTCTGACCGGGCTGGTCAGGGGAACGACCAGTGCCTGCTCGTCAAGGCGCTGCCTTTTCCGGCTCCTGGTTTCCATGCCCGAATTTTGCGGTAAATTTTTTTTACTATTTTTTTTTGCCTTGAGACTTTGGGGATTCTCGGGTTCTGAGGGTGGCAGTGATACCGTCCGTTACTCTCTTGGCTTGCCACGCAGCACGCGTGCCGGCACGCTTTCTCTCCCTTCCCTCCCCTTCTCCGTTCTCCCCCTCCCCCAACATTGTGGAATATCGTTACTTTCCCTTCCCTTCCCTTCTACATTGTGTACTTTCCCTCCGACATTGTGCAGGCATTCTACGAGAGGGGGGGGGGGGGTCGTTTTCAGTGGATGAGCATTGGATGGGGGGGTCCCTTCCTCTGAACCAGCCATGGGAGGGGGGGGGGGTCAGTTCCTCTGGAACCGCCACCATCCACCCTGTTTTCCTGGTGGCAGACACATGAGACATTTATGACACTGTTTTGGGTCAGGTGGCAGGGGTGGGGCCCAGAAAAAATCCTGTGATTTTTTTTTGGGGGGGGGGTCCCTCAGTCAAAAAGTTGTCATAAGTGTCATAAATGTCATAAAAAAATTTAGCAAAAAATTACAGGGAAAATACAGACACAACACACACACACACACCACAGACACACACACCACCATCCACCCTTTTTTCCTGGGGGGGCGAGGTAATACGGTCACAACACAACACACTGTTTTTTTCCTCTGGTTCTATTAAATACGAAATGTTAGCAGTCTGTCCTACCTGTGGCGCCTGCTTTTTCGAAGGCCGGCTATATTGGTCAGGGACAGGGAAAAGAGGCGATCCCAAAGATCTTGCCTCGCTCGTCTGCAGGCCCTATGGCGACGGCGCCTGCATCAACCCCGCGCGAGACGTCCCCGGCGGAGACACCTGGGCGGAGCGGATGCGCTTCGTGGACAATTTCCTGTACGAGATTCTGTAAAATAATTTTAAAAAGACTTATTCTCTTGTTCTCTTAAAGCAGCAAAGGAGGGCAAAATGGAAGTGGCTAGGTCCTACAAACGCCGCCGGCTCGACGGTGCGACCGACGACTTTGTGCTGCCGGTTGACGGACAGAGCGGCGACGTCCTTGTCTCGGACGGTGACGGGGGCGTGAGATGGGCAACAGGCGGCGTGGCCGCGAACGAGGCGGTAGCCCTCAACACCGCTCACAGACTGACTACGTCCGGGAACCCGCACTTGGTCGATTTAGCCGACCTGATTACCTTGACGCTTGACACCGAAGCCAAGGTTAACCAGCCGGCCGGGATGACTTCTAACAGCTACGCTGGCTTTGTGGCTTCAGCCTCTAGCAATTCCACCCAGGCCTTCCTAGCCTTTGACAGCGACTTCTCGACCTTGTGGGGCACAACCGCTCCCGACAGCTACAGCGGCAACAACTACACTGGCATGATCGAGACTGTGGTAGATAATCTCACAGTGGTAGGCGCGTGGCTCCAGCTCGATCTGGGCCAGCACGGTAGACTGACTGCTTACCACGTCACGTCCGCGGGCGCCATCACTGCGCCCAGAGACTGGGTAGTCGTTTATAGCGCGGACGGCAGCCGGTGGTTCACTTGGGACAGCCAGACAGCCCAAACCTTTGTATGCGACAGCCTGCGCACGTTCACGCCAGCGACTTCGGCCGAGTACGCCAGGTACTTGCGCGTAATCTGCACCAAAAACAACGGTGCGGGAGTTTCGTACATGCGGAGCCTGGCCTTCGACTACCAGCTGTACAATGCCGGCTGCATCGAGAACACCAGTTATCCTACCAAGGCCTCGCAGCTGGCGCCCAAGGCGTACGTCGACCACCAGGTGGCAGGAGCGGTCAAGTTCCCGTCGATCATGCCTACCCAAAACGACTGTGTCGTGACCATGGATCCAGACTGCTCTATCTTTGCAGTCAAGGACAGGACGTTCAAGCAGCAATCTTTAGCTCCTAGCGGTAATGGCGCGATCGTGCTCATGGACACTGACTTTACAGTCACAACGATCCCTGACACTCTCGCGAGGCTGCCGGACCCTCTGCCCTCCTCGACCGCGCAGCTGGTGACAGTCTACCCAGACGGCGTGCTAGTCCTAAGCAGCCAAGTAAGCTCGTCTACGCTCACGCTGACAGGGGCTGGCGGCAACAGTACGCTTTCCGCGCCTGCCACTGGCTCCGTCGCGCTCAAGCTGCCTGTGGCCCTGCCCAGCGCAGGCACCAAGCAGTTCGTCACGCTCGACAGCGCGGGCCAGTTCGCTGTAGGCGCCACTGGCTTCAAAGGAGGAAACAGTGTAGCGATCGGGACTTCAGCGGGCGACGGACAACAACCATTCGCAGTCGCGATAGGCACTCAAGCAGGCGCGAGTGGACAGGGCCAGTTTGGAGTTGTTGGTGGCTTCCGGGCGGGATACTCTAGCCAGGCAGATCTCCCCGTCGCGATCGGTGCCTACTCCTCGGAGAGCACACAAGGCAGTTCATCAGTCTCTGTCGGCCCCTATGCCAGTACGCTCTGCGTACGGTCGGTTGGGATCGGCAGTACTGCTATCACGGAGGTAATAGATGGGACAGAATGGCAATAGTAGCATTTTGGCAATAGAGAGGCCAAGGAAAGGGGGAGCATAAAGGCAGTGGATAATGAATATGTGATAGCCATGTCGTGTGCCTCCTGCATGTTCAAGGCTGGGGGAAGCTCCTCTCTCTCTCTCTCTCTCTCTCTCTCTCTCCCTCCCTCCCTACCTACCTACCTACCTACCTCTTCACCCCCTCCCTACCTACTTACCTACCTATCCATTACCTTATCTGTGCATCCTTACAGGCAGTGGATTATCGTTACCTGATAGCCATGTCTTGTGCCTCTTGAATGTCCAAGGCTGGGGGAAGCTCCACACTCTTCTCTGCATACCAAAGCCTGGAGGATGCAGGGATGAGGAAATGGATAGGGAGGTAGGTAGGGAGGGAGGGAGTGGAAGAGGTTGGTAGGTAGGTAGGGAGGGAGGGAGGGAGGGATGGGAGAGAGAGAGAGAGATAGAGAGAGAGAGAGAGAGAGAGGGAGAGAGAGAGAGGGAGAGGGAGAGAGAGAGAGGAGAGAGAATGACCAAGTCCAATGTGTTTCTAGTGTGGCTCGTTCAGATAGATAGATAGATAGATAGATAGATAGATAGATAGATAGATAGATAGATAGATAGATAGATAGATAGATAGAGATAGGTAGATAGATAGGTAGATAGGTAGGTAGATAGGTAGGTAGATAGATAGGTAGGTAGATAGGTAGGTAGATAGATTAAACCATGGCCAATGTGTTGCTAGCGTGGATTCTATCTATCTATCTATCTATCTATCTATCTATCTATCTATCTGTCTGTCTATCTGTCTATCTGTCTATCTGTCTATCTGTCTATCTGTCTACCTGTCTATCTATCTATCTATCTATCTATCTATATATCTATCTATCTATCCATCCATCCATCCATCCATCTATCTATCTATCTATCCATCCATCCATATATCTATCTATCTATCTATCTATCTATCTATCTATCTATCTATCTATCCATCCATCCATCCATCCATCCAATCCATCTATCTATCTATCTATCTATCTATCTATCTATCTATCTATCTATCTATCTATCTATCTATCTATCTACCTATCTATCTATCTATGTATCTATCTATCTATGTATCTATCTATCTAGCTATCTATCTATCTATCTATCTATCTATCCATCCATCCATCCATCCACTATCTATCTATCTATCTATCTATCTATCTATCTATCTATCTATCTATTACTAGCGTGGTTTCTTCCTGAACAGTAGGCGCTAACTCCTTTAGATAGATAGGTAGGTAGGTAGATAGATAGATAGATAGATAGATAGATAGATAGATAGATAGATAGATAGATAGATAGATAGATAGATGAGATGTCGCAAAGGAATGTAGTCCTTGCGAAGGAACGCAGTTTCACATCAAACAGTAATTTCTTTACTGTGCATGTGTCAGGGATGGGAATCAAGGGTAGACTGTGTTCTGTAAGAAAGAAGAGGAGGACGTTAAAGAAAAATGCAATCTAGGAATGGAGAGTGGGGATGATAAGGAAGAAGGGAAAGAAAAGGAAGCCGTTAGTCCAAGTGTTTTGAGCACCATAAGCTTGCGCAAGCTACAATGATGACATTGTATAAAGCCTAAACCCCCGAAGGGACCTAGCCCGGGCTATGCAACACTGGACGGCTATGACGGAATGCAGTCACCGATACGGACTAGAGGAAGATTAGTCTAATTTTTGACTGCACAGGAGCGATAAATCGCAAAAGAGCAGCAACGAGCTACGCAGGACGAAAGCTTGAGCAAAGGGATTTGGATTGGGGATGGGAAAAACCCAAGGCGCGGAAACTTCGATGAACAGAGAACGATACCATGCCGCGAGCCCCGCATTCGATTGGTCGAAGGTGGCAGGTCCATCCGTTGTCCTCGATCTGAGATTTGAGCCCATTGTATCGGCTGGTCTTGTAGGCTCGTGCGTCAAGTATGTTTTCCTCGACCGGGAACGTGAGTTCAATCAGGATACACTTCTTGGTAGACAATGACCAGACAACAATATCGGGGCGGAGGTCAGTGACACAGATGTGGACAGGAAAGGCTTGCTCAGAACCGGTGTATTGGGTTTGGAGCTGCCAATCGTTTGCGGTGTCGAGCAGAGATGGACGATGAAATGACTTCCCCTTAGGCTTCTGCTCGCGCTCTTTCACAAACATAGACTTTGATTCATTTTGGTCTATAGGGAAGCGTTTGTTATGGCTCTCGATGTGTTTTTGAAGGGGAGCTTCAATAGTGCAGAGCACAGAGTCGTGACGCCAGGTATAACGGCCTTGTTTGAGGGCAACATGGCAACCGGAGAGGATGTGACATAAATGTGCTTGACCAGAACAGAGAGCACACTTGTTGTTGGGAATGATTCCCCACAGACGTCTAAGGTCGGGGGTAATAACCGATTTTGTGCTTGCGTTGATGACCCAAGAGATTAAACGGGGATTACGGGTTCCGATGAGGCGAGTCCAGGAGAGGTGAAAGGGGCATGCGTCTTCAAAACGAAGAAAGCACCCTTGCATGGCTTTGTCCATATCATGCACTGTGGTTGTCTCAAGTATTGTCTCAGCAGCTAATTCTAAAATCCTGTCTTTGCGGTCTGTGATGGAATGTTCTTTTGGGTAGCGACCATGGCCAAGTCCGAGATGATCGGATTGATCTCGATGTTTGAATTCAAAATCAACTTGTGCTTCAAGCTTTTCGAGCACAGGCTCTGGTTTCCAGATAGTTCGAAACGTTTCGTGTTTCGTCAGGTTCATCGCATAGATGGACGAGAGGTGTTTATCTGGGCAGTACTTCAGCATTTGAGCACGGTTGATTTGAAGTCGCTGGTAAAAAGAGACGATGGACTGGAGCTGTAGACCAAATTTCGAGCGTGGGCGGTAAAGGCAAGAGACCAGAGCTCTTTTGAAGATATTGGCCCATTTTTTGAGGAAGCGGGTCGCAATTTTTTCAAGGGTTTTGGCGAAAGATAAGCAGAGATCATAAATGAGAAATGGCCAGGCAAGTGACTGGACAGCATAAGAGCCAAAGTTTCATAAAACCATTGATCGAGCAGCTATCGATGGCTTGCATAGATAGAATGAACTTCTTTTAGATTTCTGCTCGTTGTTCGTTTTCGCTGAGGTCATGGTAGACAATCCATCCGAGGTCTTTGAAAGGCTTGTCAGCGAAAAAGTCAATTGGCTTGCCAGTAATAGTAAGGGCGGGGTCGAAAGGTGGGAACGATATCGGCATTAATCGTTTGAGACCCTTGCTGTCATCCAAGAGTTCGTAATATAAGAAGATTATGCGTGCAAACCTAGGGGGCACGTGGTACCACCAGAGAGCAAACTGGATCAAGTTGTGATTTACGCTGCCAAAAGCGTTTTTTAGGTCAATC
>WBZZ01003464.1:90000-150000 GCA_019918135.1 Paulinella micropora
GGAACTTGACATTTTTTGACATTTTTTGGATGTTTTTGGATGGATATATGTTGGCAGTATGCCTTTCTTAATTGCTTTTGGCGTCTCGTATGTTTGGGAGGATGAGCAACGGTTGCAGTATGTGGGACACACACATCACATGGCGGGAAGTGGTTTTTCGCATGAGAACTCAGCATGTATTGAATAGAACTGCGAAAGAAGAGAAGACCTGTTGTCAGTCCGACGCGACGCGGGAAAGCCATCCAAGCTCCTCGCTGGAAATATATATATATATATATATATATATATATATATATATATATATATATATATATATATATATATATATATATATATATATATATATATATATATATATATATATATATATATATATATATGTATGTATGTATGTATGTACATATTGATGGATGTATGTATGTATTGATGGATGTATGTATTGATAATTTAATGTATTTATCTATGTCTGTATGTATGTATATATGTATGCATGCATGCATAAATGTATGTGTATATCTATGTATGTACTGTGTATATATACATACATGTAGTACTACATTTTGTTCACTTTGTATGTACATTGCATGTATATATATTTGTATGTATGTATAAATGTATATATATGTATATGTAGTACTACGTTTTGTTCACTTTGTATGTACCTTATATGTATATATATTTGTATGTATGTATGTATGTATATATGTATGTATGTATGTATGCATGCATGCATGTATGTATGTATGTATGAATGTTATGTATGTATGTATGCATGTATGTATGTATGTATGTATGTATGTATGTATATATGTTTGTATGTATGTATATATGTATGCATGTTATATACATATGTATTTATTCATGTAAATATGTATGTATGTATGTATGTATTTATGTATGTATGTATGTATCTATGTATGTATGTATGTACGCATGTTTGTATGTATGAATGTATCTATGCATCCATATATGTATGTATGTATGTATGGTATGCATGTATGGTATGTATGTATGGTATGTATGTATGTATGTATGCATGTATGTATCTATGCATGTATGTATATATGTATGTATGAATGTTTGTATGTATATCCGTATGTATGTATGTTTGTATGTATGTATGTATGTATGTACTTATGTATGTATGTGTATATATGTTGCAATGCATAAGTATGAATGTATATATGTATGTATGTATATCTCTACTATATGCATGTATGTGTGTACGTATGTGTGTTTATTATTGTATGTATGTATGTATATGTGTTTGTATGTATTTATGTATGTATGTATATAAATAATTTTAAACCAATTAACGATAGTATACGGCAGATTATTAAGTTAGTCTCACAAGAAAGAAAGAAAGAAAAGAAAAGAAAAAAGAAAGAGAACAAAAACGAGAGAAAACGAATGGAACGAAAAGAGTTCTGAAATTCAAAGAAGCAAGCAAGAAGACGAGACAGAGAGAGACTTTGTGTGTGTGTGTGTGTGTGTGTGTGCGAGAGAGAGTGAGAGAGAAAGAGAGAGAGAGAGAAAGAGAGTATACGAGATGGACAGAAAAGAAAAAAGAGAAAAAAGAAAGGAAAGAAAGGAAAGTGGAAAAAGAACAAAGAAAAGAAAAGAAGAAAGAAAGAAAAGAGAGAAGGATTACCAAGTGTAAGGGCAAGAGAAAGAGAAAAAGAAGAAAGACAAAAGAAAAAAAGGCGGAAGAAGAGAGAGAGAGAGATCGAAAGAAAGAAAAAAACGAAAGAGACGAAAGAAAAGAAATAGAACAAAAGAAAGAAAACAAAAAAGAAAAAAGAAAGAAAATAAAAGAAAGACGAGAGAAAAGAGAGAAAAGAGAGGAAGAAAGAGAGAAAAAAAAGAAAAGAAAGGAAGGATTACAAACTATGAGGGCAAAAGAAAGAAAGAAAGAGAAGAACTGCGAAAGAAGAGAACCTGTTGTCAGTCCGACGCGACGCGGGAAAGCCATCCAAGCTCCTGGCTGAAAAAAAAAAAAAAAAAAAAAAAAAAAAAAAAAAGAGTTTACTACAAGTTCAACACACTAATGATTAAAATTCTAAGTGGTGAAAAAAAAAAAAAAGATTCAACAAAGAAAAGCAGAAAAGACCTGAGTTCTGACCTGTTCTTGAGTCGGATGAGTGTCGACGTACCTGTGACACAAGTACTGACACAGCGAACAAACACCTACACTTCATGTTTTTGGGTGCAAAAATTCAAACTGGCCAAGTTGGTAAGTGTTGTTCTTTCTCTCTTTATCATGTTTTGTGTCACAGGTACGTCGACCATCCGACTCCAGAAGAAGTCTTTTCAGGTTTTCTTTGTTGAATCCTTTTTTTTTTCAACTTAGAATTTTAATCATTAGTGTGTTGAACTTGTAGTAAATTCAATAATAAAATGAGTCCTCGTAGAAAAGAGAGCAAACAGAGAAAAATATAGGCTTATCAAAACAAAGCAATAGCAAAGGAAAACAGACGCAGGCAAACAAGCAAATGGACACGAGGAGACATATGAGGAAAGGATGAACACATGTGAAGGCTCAAATAGTAGAAGATCAATATATCGCAGGTAAGAAGCTGGCCATATAATAGTCTAAATGCCCGAAGCGTTAGTTGCCCTGATCCTCGACCCCCCTAGTGTTTATGAGGATTTATGGAGGGAAGGATGCACGTAAGGCTCATACAAGGAAGAAGAGCTTAGCACGCCTCGGGCATGTAGCCCATTGAATACGGACCACATACCCGAGACATACTAATCTCACTACCATTGTAGGCTAAAACATGCCTCCCTCCCACACATAGCCCCCCCCCCCCCCCCCCGCAAGCACACAAACATATGCGCAAAATAAATATAAATACAACCACATACATACAACGTTAATATATATAGTATATATATATATATATATATATATTTAAAAAAAAAACATGTATAAGCACATAAATACACAAACATATATATAGTACACATAAATACATGTACACGTACATACACACATAGCATATATAACATGCATACTACGACATAATACATACATACTACGACATAATACATCTAATTGATATCGATACATACTTGCCTCAGCAAGCTGGGTAGCCACCATCGACACAACCTCTTGGAGAGTGAGGGTAAGTCTTAGAGTAACGTTAGTATGTTGAGTCTGTGTTTTTATAACTTTCACAGAATAGGTGTATTGGGACCTACAGTCAATTTAATAATTAACTTGGATCCAGGGGGAGTGTTAGACCTATTAATATAATCAATGGGTTAGTAAGTATGGTCCGGCATATGTAATGTGTGTCGTTAGAGCCATTACCTATGTCCGGCCTAGTATGTATTCGGGCCGTTCCCTTGGCGCCCTTTTCTTAATAAAGTTTCTACTGTAGGCCACAGCTAGTATACGGCAGATTATTAAGTTAGTCTCACAATAGAAAGAAAGAAAGAGAACAAAAACGAGAGAAAACGAATGGAACGAAAAGAGTTCTGAAATTCAAAGAAGCAAGCAAGAAGACGAGACAGAGAGAGACTTTGTGTGTGTGTGTGTGTGCGAGAGAGAGAAAGAGAGTATACGAGATGGACAGAAAAGAAAGGAAAGTGGAAAAAAGAACAAAGAAAAGAAAAGAAGAAAGAAAGAAAAGAGAGAAGGATTACCAAGTGTAAGGGCAAGAGAAAGAAAAAAAGAAGAAAGAGAAAAGAAAAAAAAGGCGGAAGAAGAGAGAGAGAGAGATCGAAAGAAAGAAAAAAACGAAAGAAAAGAAATAGAACAAAAGAAAGAAAACAAAAAAGAAAAAAGAAAGAAAATAAAAGAAAGACGAGAGAAAAGAGAGGAAGAAAGAGAGAAAAGAAAGAAAGGAAGGATTACAAACTATGAGGGCAAAAGAAAGAAAGAAAGAGAAGAACTGCGAAAGAAGAGAACCTGTTGTCAGTCCGACGCGACGCGGGAAAGCCATCCAAGCTCCTGGCTGGAAAAAAAAAAAAAAAAATTTACTACAAGTTCAACACACTAATGATTAAAATTCTAAGTGGTGAAAAAAAAAAAAAAGATTCAACAAAGAAAAGCAGAAAAGACCTGAGTTCTGACCTGTTCTTGAGTCGGATGAGTGTCGACGTACCTGTGACACAAGTACTGACACAGCGAACAAACACCTACAGCAGGCCAGTTTGAATTTTTGCACCCACAAACAGGAAGCACGCTGTCCGGCCAAAAATCTGTTTACAAAAAAGCAGCAGGTCCAGGAAGAATCGGTGAGTGGTGCCGCCTAGACATAGAAGTTTAGATTTTTGGCAGGACAGCTGCGTGCTTCCTGTTTTTGGGTGCAAAAATTCAAACTGGCCAAGTTGGTAAGTGTTGTTCTTTCTCTCTTTATCATGTTTTGTGTCACAGGTACGTCGACCATCCGACTCCAGAAGAAGTCTTTTCAGGTTTTCTTTGTTGAATCCTTTTTTTTTTTTCAACTTAGAATTTTAATTATTAGTGTGTTGAACTTGTAGTAAATTCAATAATAAAATGAGTCCTTGTAGAAAAGAGAGCAAACAGAGAAAAATATAGGCTTATCAAAACAAAAGCAATAGCAAAGGAAAACAGACGCAGGCAAACAAGCAAATGGACACGAGGAGACATATGAGGAAAGGATAAACACATGTGAAGGCTCAAATAGTAGAAGATCAATATATCGCAGGTAAGAAGCTGGCCATATAATAATCTAAATGCCCGAAGCGTTAGTTGCCCGGATCCTCGACCCCCCTAGTGTTTATGAGGACTTATGGAGGGAAGGATGCACGTAAGGCTCATACAAGGAAGAAGAGCTTAGCACGCCTCGGGCATGTAGCCCATTGAATACAGACCACATACCCGAGACATACTAATCTCACTACCATTGTAGGCCAAAACATGCCTCCCTCCCACACATAGCCCCCCCCCCCCCCAAGCACACAAACATATGCGCAAAATAAATATAAATACAACCACATACATACAACGTTAATATATATAGTATAGATATATATATATATACATTTAAAAAAAAACATGTATAAGCACATAAATACATAAACATATATATAGTACACATAAATACATGTACACGTACATACACACATAGCATATATAACATGCATACTACGACATAATACATACATACATACATACATATATAAATAATTTTAAATCAATTAACGATAGGCCTGATAAAAATGCTATTTTTGCCCTAGTGGGATAATTTATTGCCTTTTTGTCCCGATCCGTACAGGGAAAAATAGCATTCGGTTATCCACATCCACAACTAGTGTGCTTACCGTCGGTGGTGCCACCAGCGGTGTTATATGCATTTTTGCAGTCACCGGTGCCACTAGTAATTTTTGTGGTGGTAAGTGGCACCGGGACCCACCCACAAGGGAAAATTCCCTTATTTTTGCACTGGGTACCGGCTTGGAATTTTTCTGAGTAAAGGCTCAAGGCTCCTGCTAATCGCAGTCCGAAAAAGCCGTGAGAACAATGCTAAGGGCTGCTCGCTCGAAGAGTGCTGGTGGCACCGGTAGACCTAGCAAAACTGCTGCACTTCATGTGGGCGGTAATGCGAAGTCCTCCGTGCCACCACGTCCATCTGAGAGAAAGTCCGAAATGAAGACGCCTCTTAACGTCCCACGAGGCAAGTCGTACGACAGGAACAAGAAGAAGAAAGAGAAACGTAAGGCGAAAAAGAGAAAGGCCTCTCCCCGGGGGCCGCCTCGCCCTGCCACTGAGAGGAAGCAACTCCAGCCTCCTGCTGGCGGGCCTGCCAGGAAGAAGAGGGGTGTCCTTCAGGCTGCTCTCCCGGCCGTCAACACCAGCGCAGGTGACAGGCTAGCTATAGAAACTGCGCACGCTATCTCGCTTGGGTGCGATTTCTCGTCCGTGGCCAGTGCGCCAGAGGGCAGCAACGAAGCCGCACGCGCGGTGCACTTGTCTGGCTTGAACATTGGCCAGCTGCAGCTCGAGGCAGAGGAAGCAAAGAAAAGGCAGAATTATTTGGAATTCTTTACTCCCGGCAAGGAACCGTTCCTTTGGATCTCATACGACTGGAACGAGCAGCCGCACCGTCCCAGCCCGGGCCGTGAAGACCTGTTCGTGAACGAGGAAACTGATTCATTCGTCATTGCCTTCCCGGACAAGAAGGCGCCTCTAAAGAAACCGCCCGTCCAGGAGCTGATCCTGATCAAAGTCTTTCGCGACGAGTTTAAAGGCATTGCTGGCAGGGAACGAGACCACCGGGAGCGCCTCAACATGGTAAACGCATGCATTGCTCAGGCAGGCCAGCGCAAGCAGGACGGTAAGAAGCCGGACATCTACTGGCCGCTCGGGTCCGCTGCTGATGGCCTCGGCCCCTTCCCACAAGGAGACCTGCACCTGCTTACGGCGCGGTCCGGTGGGTGCTACTACTGTGTGTAGGACGCGTTTGTCAACGCGCTGGCGGCCGCCGGCGCCAAGGTGCCGGCTAGTTACCGGGATCTCCTGCGCAAACAGCTGCGCGGATATTGCGAAGTTCAAGCGCTTGTCAGCTTCCTCGGCAACACCGGGTTCCTGTGCCAGGACACCTGCAAACAGTTCTTCCTGCGCCCTCTCAAGAAGCTCAGCTGGTACGTGCTTACTAACCGCACCCTCAAGGGCATCCTGCTCGTGAGCGGCTTCGCCCACTGCGTGGCAGTCGATTTGGACAGCAAGCCCAGCCTGCTGCTGAACGCCGCCAGCCTTCGCGCCATGAGACTCACGCATGCCAACCTGGAGTCTTGCCGCATCTTCGACTGGCCTATCTCTGGCCACCGTCTTGTTACTAAGCAGGCGGACATTTACTGCCCTTTTCTAGAAGGGCACTGAAAACGTGGGTGGTGGGTGACTCGGGGGGTTTGCTTGCCCCTCCTATCGGAACTAGCCTACGATTACATCGCTGTAGCGCCTTATTAAAAGTCCAGACTAGTGACTAATAAATATACTGTCGTTTCAAAAAAAGAGAGGGAGAGGGGGGGGGATAATGAGTAGTGGGGGGGGGGGGGGGGGAGGTGTCTTAAAAACTTCACGCGGCCAATGCCACATTCCCGTGAAATTTGGTGAAAACCCCAAAGTGGGGTTTTTTGCATGAGACATTTATGACACTGTTTTGGGCCGGGTGGCCGGGGTGGGGGTCGGGAAAAATCTCCTTGATTTTTTTTTGGGGGGGGGGGGGGGTCCCTCGTCCGAAAAAGTTGTCATACGTGTCATAAATGTCCTAAAAGAATTTTAGCTAAAAATTACAGGGAAAATACAGACAAAAGAGAAAGGGGAAACACCACCCCACCCCCCTTTTTCCCGGGGCCGGCCGGAGAAGAGAGAGAGGGGAGGGGTTTGCGGAGGGTGGCGCCAAGTCGTAAAAAAAACAATTTGTTTTTTAATCAGAGAAAGCCACGGATCAGCGCTTCTACCTTGGCACGGAACGCTGCCAAACGCTCGTTGTGCACCGCTGCCTGTTCCCTCCAGTATGGCTGGGCAAGCGCCTCGTGCTGCGTCTGCAGCTGCGGCAAGCGGTCGTGGAAGAGGATTTTTTCCTCCCCGGGCACGGGGAAAAAGGGGTGTCGTAGTAGGTGGTCAATGTCCGTCCTTGCCTCTCGTTGCCAATCGCCGTCGAAGGCGTCCAGGTATAGCCACGCAACGCGAGGGTTCCGTTCGTATTGCAGAGGCCGGTCCGCTTTTTTCATGAGGGGCAGGCCTGCCCCGAAAAAAAGCTCTGTTCTGTCCTTGATACTCAGCGCTATCCAGTGGTCAGGTTGCGCGTCAATGACGTAGATTGGATTCATGTACTCTGCGATGATGGCTAAGGGAGGTCCAGGGGGCAGCAGTGTCTGCAGCACTCGCAGTGCCAGGTGTTTGCTTGCAATTTTCCTCGCGAGCTGCTCCTCCGACCCCGGTCGATAGAAGTGACCCAGAGCGGCCCTCTGCCAGGTCCTGTCTCTGGGTTTGTAGGGCGCGGTCACCAGCGCGTCCAATCGAGAAAACTGCACGCCTGGTTCGACATTGGCGTTCAGCTTGTGCGGTGGCACCGCCGCCCCTCTGACCGGGCTGGTCAGGGGAACGACCAGTGCCTGCTCGTCAAGGCGCTGCCTTTTCCGGCTCCTGGTTTCCATGCCCGAATTTTGCGGTAAATTTTTTTTACTATTTTTTTTTGCCTTGAGACTTTGGGGATTCTCGGGTTCTGAGGGTGGCAGTGATACCGTCCGTTACTCTCTTGGCTTGCCACGCAGCACGCGTGCCGGCACGCTTTCTCTCCCTTCCCTCCCCTTCTCCGTTCTCCCCCTCCCCCCAACATTGTGGAATATCGTTACTTTCCCTTCCCTTCCCTTCGACATTGTGTACTTTCCCTCCGACATTGTGCAGGCATTCTACGAGAGGGGGGGGGGGGGGGTCGTTTTCAGTGGATGAGCATTGGATGGGGGGGGTCCCTTCCTCTGAACCAGCCATGGGAGGGGGGGGGGGGTCAGTTCCTCTGGAACCGCCACCATCCACCCTGTTTTCCTGGTGGCAGACACATGAGACATTTATGACACTGTTTTGGGTCAGGTGGCAGGGGTGGGGCCCAGAAAAAATCCTGTGATTTTTTTTTGGGGGGGGGGTCCCTCGGTCAAAAAGTTGTCATAAGTGTCATAAATGTCATAAAAAAATTTAGCAAAAAATTACAGGGAAAATACAGACACAACACACACACACACACACCACACACACACACACCACCATCCACCCTTTTTTCCTGGGGGGGCGAGGTAATACGGTCACAACACAACACACTGTTTTTTTCCTCTGGTTCTATTAAATACGAAATGTTAGCAGTCTGTCCTACCTGTGGCGCCTGCTTTTTCGAAGGCCGGCTATATTGGTCAGGGACAGGGAAAAGAGGCGATCCCAAGGATCTTGCCTCGCTCGTCTGCAGGCCCTATGGCGACGGCGCCTGCATCAACCCCGCGCGAGACGTCCCCGGCGGAGACACCTGGGCGGAGCGGATGCGCTTCGTTGACAATTTCCTGGACGAGATTCTGTAAAATAATTTTAAAAAGACTTATTCTCTTGTTCTCTTAAAGCAGCAAAGGGGGGCAAAATGGAAGTGGCTAGGTCCTACAAACGCCGCCGGCTCGACGGTGCGACCGACGACTTTGTGCTGCCGGTTGACGGACAGAGCGGCGACGTCCTTGTCTCGGACGGTGACGGGGGCGTGAGATGGGCAACAGGCGGCGTGGCCGCGAACGAGGCGGTAGCCCTCAACACCGCTCACAGACTGACTACGTCCGGGAACCCGCACTTGGTCGATTTAGCCGACCTGATTACCTTGACGCTGGACACCGAAGCCAAAGTTAACCAGCCGGCCGGGATGACTTCTAACAGCTACGCTGGCTTTGTGGCTTCAGCCTCTAGCAATTCCACCCAGGCCTTCCTAGCCTTTGACAGCGACTTCTCGACCTTGTGGGGCACAACCGCTCCCGACAGCTACAGCGGCAACAACTACACTGGCATGATCGAGACGGTGGTCGATAATCTCACGGTGGTAGGCGCGTGGCTCCAGCTCGATCTGGGCCAGCACGCTAGACTGACTGCTTACCACGTCACGTCCGCGGGCGCCATCACTGCGCCCAGAGACTGGGTAGTCGTTTATAGCGCGGACGGCAGCCGGTGGTTCACTTGGGACAGCCAGACGGCCCAAACCTTTGTAGGCGACAGCCTGCGCACGTTCACGCCAGCGACTGCGGCCGAGTACGCCAGGTACTTGCGCGTAATCTGCACCAAAAACAACGGGGCGGGAGTTTGGTACATGCGGAGCCTGGCCTTCGACTACCAGCTGTACAATGCCGGCTGCATCGAGAACACCAGTTATCCGACCAAGGCCTCGCAGCTGGCGCCCAAGGCGTACGTCGACCACCAGGTGGCAGGAGCGGTCAAGTTCCCGTCGATCATGCCTACCCAAAACGACTGTGTCGTGACCATGGATCCAGACTGCTCGATCTTTGCAGTCAAGGACAGGACGTTCAAGCAGCCATCTTTAGCTCCTAGCGGTAATGGCGCGATCGTGCTCATGGACACCGACTTTACAGTCACAACGATCCCGGACACTCTCGCGAGGCTGCCGGACCCTCTGCCCTCCTCGACCGCGCAGCTGGTGACGGTCGACCCAGACGGCGTGCTAGGCCTAAGCAGCCAAGTAAGCTCGTCGACGCTCACGCTGACAGGGGCTGGCGGCAACAGTACGCTTTCCGCGCCTGCCACTGGCTCCGTCGCGCTCAAGCTGCCTGTGGCCCTGCCCAGCGCAGGCACCAAGCAGTTCGTCACGCTCGACAGCGCGGGCCAGTTCGCTGTAGGCGCCACTGGCTTCAAAGGAGGAGACAGTGTAGCGATCGGGACTTCAGCGGGCGACGGACAACAACCATTCGCAGTCGCGATAGGCACTCAAGCAGGCGCGAGTGGACAGGGCCAGTTTGGAGTTGTTGGTGGCTTCCGGGCGGGATACTCTAGCCAGGCAGATCTCGCCGTCGCGATCGGTGCCTACTCCTCGGAGAGCACACAAGGCAGTTCATCAGTCTCTGTCGGCCCCTATGCCAGTACGCTCGGCGTACGGTCGGTTGGGATCGGCAGTACGGCTATCACGGATGCTGCCGCCCAGGAATCGGTCGCAATAGGCTACAAAGCAAAAGCAGCGACATCCCGCTCGATTGTAGTGAACGCCACGGGCGCTGAATTAGTGTCCGCTAGCACCGATGCTGCTTATATCAAGCCGCTGAGGTCGGGCGTCGATTCTGCTACCAGCGAGAAGGCGACACAGTGGAACAGCACGACAGGCGAACTCACCGCCTCTAAATTTACACTTCCACTTTCGCTGCCTGCCAGCACCTCGCTGACGTCGCTGACCTCTGCGGGGCAGCTAAGTGCATCTGCGCTCAAGGTGCCAGTCTCTTTGCCTGGTAGCACTTTGCTACTGACACTAGATTCCAGCGGCCAGCTAGCGACAGGGGCTGCTAGCTCGCTGTCACTCAGCGGGGCAGGTGGTACCAGCACACTTGCAGCTCCAGCCTCTGGCTCTTCTGCACTCAAGCTGCCTACCGCCCTGCCTGGTAGTGCTTCGCTGGTGACACTCGACTCCGGTGGCCAGCTCGCGACAGGGGCTGCCAGCTCACTGTCACTCAGCGGGGCCGGAGGCACCATCACCCTTTCCGCTCCAGCGTCTGGTACTTCTGCACTCAAGCTGCCAACCGCTCTACCAAGCAGTACTAGCTTGGTGTCGCTGGGCTCCGACGGCGCGCTGCTGTACGGGGACCAGGCTATCTCTCATGGTCTGAGCCTTGTAGCCACTTCGTACGTGAAGAAGCCCGACAGCATGACGAGTAACAGCTGGAACGGCCTGGTCGCGAGTGCATCCACTTCCGGGAACGGCAATGCGTACGATGGCTTCAATACGGGCTCAAACTTTTCCTGGCAGAGCAACACTAGTACCTACAATGCCACGAGCGGCGCCTACACTTCCAGTTCCAGCAAGACGTTTTCGGGCGTAGTGTACCCTGGAGAGTGGCTCCAGCTAGATTTTGGCACTGGGGTCGTCCTGCAACAGTACTACCTGCAAGCCCAGTCCAGCGGTCTGGATAAATCGCCAAAGACTTGGCAGGTGGGCACGTCGTTAGACGGCACTACCTGGACGCTGTGGCACACTAGCTCGTACACCTTTGTCGATGGCACTTCCATCACTCTCGCGCCGACCGACAACGCTAGGGCCGCCCGGTACGTGGCCATCGTGGTTGCTACTATCAAGGCAGGAGGGAGTTCTAGCTGGTGCGGAATCAACCACTTTGGCTTCGACTACACATCGTGCCCCGCGATCAAGAACATAGCGGCGCCGCTCACCACCACCGACGCTGCCAACAAGGCCTACGTAGACGGGCACACGCATACGTCACCGCTGACGATCGGCACCTCTACGATCGCGAGCACGGGGACGGTTGCGCTGAGTCTGCCCAGCTCGCTGCCTGCCAACACTTCGCTGACGTCGCTGACCTCTGCGGGGCAACTAAGTGCCTCTGCGCTCAAGGCGGCAGTGTCTCTGCCTGGTAGCACTTTGCTGGTGACACTTGATTCTAGTGGCCAGCTAGCGACAGGGGCTGCTAGCTCGCTGCCACTTAGCGGGGCGGGCGGCACCAGCACGCTCTGCGCTCCGGCTTCTGGTTCTTCTGCACTCCTGCTGCCAACCGCGCTGCCGTCCAACACGTCCTTCGTCTCCTTGTCCAGCGGAGGGCAGTTAGCCGCCTCTTCTGTCAGAGTGCCTGCTAGCCTGCCTGGCTCGACGTCTTTGGTCACGCTGGACTCGGCGGGTCAGCTTGCGGCCCGCTCGTTGTTGCCAGCCTCCATGCCGGCCCAGACTGCCGTTCTGAGCCTGACTTCTGCGGGGCAGATGGTGACCCAGAGCACTTCCACCGCGGTTGTGACTTCTGGCTCGGTGACGCTGCCGACCTGGACTTCCATGTCGGCCTATACGCCTACCACGGACCCTAACTGGGTGCTCAGCCACTCTTCCGCAGTTGTAGGCCAAGAGAGCTATAGAGTTTTCGATGGTGTCGCTGCCAATGGCTGGACTAGCCTCGGCAACTACAACTCGGACGGGAGTATCAACACGACCAACAACGCCGTTACCAACGTGGGCGGCAGCAACGTGTACGGCGAACACTTTACGCTCCAGCACCAGCGGCGCCGTTACAGAATCACGAGCATCGCGTTGACTAATACCTCTTCTCTCAGTAGCTCAACCAAAAGCTTCACGTTGGCGGGGTCGGACAATGGCAGTACCTGGACACTGGTCTGGTCCGGTAACTTCTCTTTTACCACGACGTTACAGACCCTGAACTCGAGCGCGCCCGCTTCGACCGCGTTCTATTACTACCACCGGTTTATTGTCACTTCGATAAATTCGAGTACCCAGGCCGCCGTGGGGACCTTTGCGCCCGTCGTTGAGTCCGAGGGCGTGTCGGTGACTGCCACGGGCCTCACGGGCGTGGATTCGATCATGTGCGGCAAAAACACGCTGAAGCTGCCGACCGCGCTGCCCTCCGCCGGCACGGATCGCGTGCTCCAAATCAACGACCTCGGTAAGTTCGAGCTGGGCACCTGGGACTGCGGCCACTGGCTGTGGTGCTGCCAGGATCATGACTTACGACAACACGGTGAGAATCGCGCCTTCTATCGGCAATATCACTCGGTTGACTAGCAACTCGGGCAACGCTTCTACCAGCTACACCACGTTCCAGAACACTTCGGGCATGAGCAGAAAATGGCTCGTTGCTGCCTGCGTCAAATTCAAAAACACCGCCACGAGCAGTCCCATGAACGCCGAGGCCTGGGTCGAGAAGAGCGCTAGCAGGCCGGCCAGCAACACTGCGATCGCGTCGGTGCGCTGGCTGGCCTCTTCTGCCTTTAGCAACGGCAGTGCTTTTAACGGGCAGTATGCGACAGTGAATCTAGCTGGCATAGTAGAACTGGCCGCGAACGAGTACATCTGGATCGAGGTTTACGGAGGTACAGCAACTGCCGTAAATTACATTGCAAACAGTGGATCAGCCGTCTATGACAGAGGTTTTGTGTCTATTACCGAGATCCCGGGCTAATTTTTTTTTCTTTCGAGTCTGTATTTTTTAATTAAAAATGGACGCGTTGCGACAAGCACTAGCTGAGAACGAGAACGAGCTGGCCACGTGCCTAGCCCGCCGCCGGATCCTGGCGGTCGAACGAGAGAAGTTACAGCTGCAGATCGCGCTCTGTGAAAAGGTATGTGGTTGCAGGGAGACACGCTTGCAGATCAAGCAGTTGATCCAGCAAGAAGAGGAGGCGGAGGCGGCCGCCGAGTCTGCCGCCCACGCGGCCGTCGAGGCCGAAATGGCACTAGACGAGACGGTCGTAGAGATGCCTGACACCATCGATGGCTAGAAGTCCTGGTCTAGGCCCCATTCCGGCTCCTTGGCCGGCGCCCGCGCGTACTCGCTCACTCTTTTCTCGAAAAAGTTGGTCTTGCCTACCACGCCTAGCTGCTCCATGAAGGGCAAGGGACACTTGGCCACCCCGTACAGCTTTTCGCTCAGGCCCAAGTTCTGCAGCAGGCCGTCAGCCACGAACTCAACGTACCGTTCCATCAGCGTGGCGTTCAGGCCCAACAGGGCCACCGGCAGCGACTCGCTGATGAACCTCCGCTCGACTTCGACACAGCCGGCCACAATCTGGAAAATGCGCGACATCTGCAGCTTGGTCGACACGTGGTGCTTTTACAATGGCACGCGAACAGGCCGTGCTGTGTCTCGTCCCGCGCAATAAACTCGTTGCTGGTGCACAAGCCCTGCAGCAGGCCCGGGTGCTTTTGTTTCAGCCAAAAGATGGAGGCGAAAGAAGAGGCGAACTGGACAAGTTCCACACAAGCGAACGCCACCAGCCGCTCGGCAAACGAAGACCGGGCCGGGCTGAGCCACTGCAGCGCCCACCTGGCTTTTGTGCGACGGTCGGGACCTGCGTGATCGCATTGAACAGCTTGTCCTTCTCTTGCTGGTCGCTGATGATCGTATCGATCAACAGGCTGTAGGTCCGCGAGTGTTCGGCCTCATTAAAGATCTGGTAAGAATAAAAAAGTCTAGCTTCAGAATATTGCACTTCGGTCAAGAAATTGGCGGCCAGGTTTTCTTGAATGATGCCGTCGCTCGAGGCGAAAAAGCCCAGCACCATCTTAATAAAATGCTGTTCATCTGCACTCAGTTTCTTGAAATCGGCCTGTTCCCGGCTTAGGTCTAGCTCATCTGCTGTCCAGAACGAGCGCAGGGAAGCTTCATAGAATGAATACAGGTCCGGGCGCCTGATGGGAAAGAGACAAAACCGCGATGCTTCCGGCACGAGCAGTTTTTCTTCAGTGTCCATAATTCGTGCAGCTGCCGGTTGTCTAGTTTCAACAAGGCCATTCACTCTCCTTTTAATACTATAAAGGGAAAGAGGATATTTTTTTTTTCTTATAGCGCAAAACAAAAACAAAGAACATGTTGCAAAGACGCAAGACCGAACAACGGCTGATGCCCTCGTCGCAAGAGTCCATCACCGTAACCTCGCACGAGCTCGCACTCGAGCTCAAGCGGACATACAGCGACTTCAGCTGGCAGTCAGTGCCGCAGCTCATTGTTCACGGGGTCAAGTACCTTGCTCTCTATACTAATCATACTGGCGAGGAGAAGAAGCAGATCCTCGTGTCTGTGCTCGTGGACTTGTGTCCTGACGACAACGTGGACAAGCTGATCCCGCCAGTAGTCGACGTGATCTGGGAGCTCGTGAAGGCCGCCCTCGCTTCCAACTGTTGCGAGCTGTGTCCCAAGGTCTGCACGGTCATGTAGGCATCGGGATCAAGTGCCGGCCCAGCGTCACGGGCGTGCCCTGGTGAAGCCTGACCGGTTCGCCGCTCGTCACCATCTGTGCGCGCGCTTTGGCCAGCTTCTCGCGGTCCAGGCGGTGCGCCCACAACACCGGGCCCGGTATAACCTGCTCGTTCGAGCGCACTTTCTCCAGGGCCATAGTAATCTTGACCAGCAGCACGTCCGCTGCTAATCTAAAGCGCCTCTTCTTGGCCATCTCGATTGAGAGCTCGTTCTTGACCATTTCAAAAAGGATCTCACAGGAGAAGTGGCGCTCTGCTTTTTGCCCAAAGTTGAAAAACGAGTTGGTCCCGATATGATAGCTACCAAGATTAAACACGTGACGCTGACCCAATCGTATCCCGTCCGGCCTGCTCCGCACGCCTTGAAGCCGAAATTTCCCACGATAATCGAACAGATCGCCGGCACGATAGTGGCCAACAAACCAAACAACAGAAAGCGGTCGTAATAGTAGTAGCCGGCCGAGTTGTTGAGGCGCGCGTGCAGGGCACACTCGTCCACCACGCTGGCAAAGTAGGACTCGTGCCTCGAAGACCACTTCTCTTCCTCTCGCTTGACGTCGCTGTCGTCAGAGTCATGATTCTTGTTCGAATGCGACCGCATCGCCAGGATTTTATCCTCGTCCATCGTTCTTTTTAACTGCGGCCACAAGATTTCAAAAAAAAATGTGCGATTGCTGGGCCGGCGGCCACTCTATCAGCAACCGGCTTTCGACAGCAGCATCTCCCAGTCCGCCCCGTTCAAGTCTACCTTGTCCCTGGTGTCAGGATTGCACACCTGCAGGTGCAAGTACTTCGTCAGCGTCGGGAACACCACGTACTGGTCGTGCCGGTCCTGCGCCGACGACTGGTAGCCCCCCGACGAGGCGAGGAAAGGAATGATCAGGCTGCCCGATTGAACCTTCGTGCCGCGTGAGACCGCGCCCGTCAGAGACACTTCCTCGTAGCTGCCGCCCGTCGAGTAGGCCAGGCTTGAGCATTCCTTGATCTTGATGCCTAGCGAGGTCGGCAGGCCTAGCGCCACAACTTGTGGCAAGACGGTGGCCTGGCCCGACGTCAGCGCAAAGAGCTCGTTCTGGGCCGAAGTCGGGAAGCCTAGCACGGCATGCGCACTGTCGTCACCGCTTTTGCTGTAGATGTTGAACTCTGCTCCTCCAGACAGCGTGAACTGCAGCTTGAGCTTGGTGTCGAGATAAACCACTCCGATCGTCTGTCCTACTTGTACAAAGCCCTCGTTGATTAAAAGCGATTGTAGCGTGTCAGCCAAAGTCTCGCCTGTATAATTCTGTGATGGGATCGTGATGGTCACATCGCCCGTGGCCGTGGAGTTTAAGTAGAGCTTGTTGTTCTTGGAGTTGATGTTGTACGTAGCGTTCGGGATAGTCGCCCAGATGAGCTTGTACTTCCCTTGGATCGCTTCCGACAGCGACAGCCGGACCTCGGCCGAATCGCCCGAGCCTTGCACCCGGTCGCGGTCTTTCGACCGGACCAGGATGTTCATCTCCGAAATGTTGCGCAGGCCGCTCATTTCGGGAATTAAAAAAAATTAAATGCTGTCACTAGTGTAGTGCAAGAGGAAAAAAAATATGCTGACGCTCAGCGGCAACAAGCGCCTGCGCCTGGAGGATGTGGTCGAGACCAAGCCGCTGCCTAGCATGGTCACGGCCTTTGGCGAGCACAAGGTCGCGGAGTCTACCCCGCTAGTGCAGGAGACTTTCCCTTACACCGGCACCCTGAACTCGCGCAAGTTCGCTACCTCTGGCTCCGTGACCACTGCCGCCGGCCTGTTGTCGCTCAGCGGCGCCGCACAAGCTGAAACGCTACGTCGCTGTAAGTACCGCGCGGGACAAGGGCTTGTCTGCCGCTTCACGGCGCTGTTCCCTGCCACGCCCAACGTGGCCAATTCGGCCATGGTTGGCTTAGGAGACGACAACAACGGCTTCTTCTATGTCCAGGACCAGACCCGAACGAAAAGGCTACGGATCTTGCACCGCAACGCGACTGTCGACACTTACATCGACCAGAAAGACTGGAACCTTAACAACTGCCTGGGCGGCGACGACGTCATGGACCGCAAGGACTGGGCCAAGGGCAACATCTTTCAGATTCAGATGCAGTACCTAGGGTTTGAGGCCGTCACGTTCTCGGTCGAGAGGCAGTCGGACGGGGTGCTTGTCCCAGTGCACCGAATACAGTATGCGGGCGCCAACACGACGCCTTCGCTCAGCAACGCCAGCTTGCCGTTCAGGCTCAAGACCACCGGCGCGGGAGGCCTGGTGCGCACTGCCAGTGTCGGCGTCCTGGTCGAAGGCCCCGTGAGGCAGCTGGGCCTCAACTTTGCGCGCACGAACGTGCAGACCATCGGTACGACCGAAAGTAACGTGCTGGTGATCCGCAACAAGAGCTTGATCGGCGCTCTCCCCAACAACGACCTGCTGTTCCCGACCCTGCTGACCGCCACGGCCGTCTCTGGCACCAAGCCCGTGATCCTGCGAGTGCTCACGCAAGCCACGTTCGGCAGCGCGCCGACCTACGCGAACCACGACACGGCCTCGAATACCAAGTACTCCGCTTCGCTGGTCACGGTGTCTACTGGCAACGCAGTGGCCGCGTGCGTCGTGTCGGCCACGGGCTCGGCGTCTGCCTCGCTGGACCTAAGTCGGCTCAATATCGCTATCGGGCCGGGAGAAGTACTATGTATCGCGGCCAGCACTACTACCAGCACGGCAGACGTGCATATGAGCTTGTCTTGGTACGAGGACGTATGAAAAAAAAAGAAAGTTCGTATTGTAATTAAAAACAAAAGAGAAGGAGAAGGAATGAAGATCGTCTCGATAGATCCTGGGCTGAGACACCTTGGAGTGGTAGTGATACAGAAGGACAACCGCGCCAAAGCCTTGACAGTCACTTATGCCAACGTACTGGACATAGCCAGACAGACGGACACTGACTCCTTCAAAACAAAATCGTTGTCAGCGTGCCTACACGCCATCGAGGAAGTATACAACGCCGACATTGCAGTGGTAGAGGATCAAAACTTCGGGAGAGCAAATACCTGTCCGGACAATTTGCTCGTTCAAGCGGCTGCTGGTGCAACGATGCTGGCACTCGGTGCTAAGGAACTGCTTTACTACCAGTCTAGTTTTAAGTTCAGTTGCTTTTTTTCGTTGACTCCAGTCATGTCCGGACGGATCAAGGGGAAGTACAAGGTACAGTCCAAAGTGCTCGCGCAGAATTTAATAGAATCGTTCAATGTTACCGGTGAGACGAGATGTCTCACAGAGTCGGATCATCTGAGTGATGCCTTCGGTCTCGTTTGCCGCGCTCGTTAAATCGAGCGGATCAATGCGGGGCGTCCAGCAGGGAGTGCCTCGCTCGCTGCCGATTGCGGTGCCTGTTGGGGTGCAGCGGACGAAGGAGCAGGAGCAGCCGCCTTGTGTTGGTTCCATTTCGAACTAATATACGCCATGCGCTCCTTGTGTGCCATCGCCTTGACCTCGGGCGTGGCCATCTGGTCCTTGAAGAACTGCAAACAACGAAAGGCGCGATTTCTAGCAAAAATAACGATCCGTGTGTTACCTGGTTATACGCGGATGGCGCCCTGGCCTTTTTTTCTTTGGCAGGGGCAGCAGCAGCGGTTGCTTGTCCACAGGTCGCGCAGTTGGAAGACATCTCTGGTTTTGCCTTTGTCCTTTGGTTAGATAAGGGCAATACAAGATTATTTTTTTAATCAGTAAACTCGTTTAAAACTGTATTGACATCTGCCAGCGGCTTGTGCCGGATCTTTTCAAATTCGTGCTCCCAGACATAGTAAAGCGTGAAGCCCTTGGGCATCGAGTCCTGGATGGAAGCGAGGCGCAGCATCGTTTCTTTGTACAACACACTGTTGAGCCGCTTGAGCGCGCTTGAGTGCTCGCTGTGTTTCGGGTGCTCGGGCGGGTAGCAATGCCATGCGTTGCCCAGGAACTCTAAGCCCGCGTTGAGCCCCTTGTCGTAGCCGTCGAGGCGATACTTGCGTGGTCCGGGTACCTTGAACTCCCGGCCGGTCGTGTCCTTCAAGCCATTGTAAAAATGCACGTGCTGAATCTGTCAGCCTTGTTCTTCAAGCCTGTCCCAGACCTCACAGGCCACAATGGACGCCCCTGCTTTGGGCCTAGGGATCAACCCTCGCAGAAAGGCATGGCGAGCACAGAGCCGATTGCTCTTCCCTTTTTCGTCCTTGTACCATGCATCGACTTTGTCGTTTTCGGGAGAGTCGACACACGGTCTCTGTACGACGTGTGTGCGTTTTGATTTCGCGTGCTCGGAGCACAGCTTGTATCTTGTATGGGCGACCCTCTTCGTCTGGGTAGTGTGCCTGGAGCTTGGCATGGCCGGGACAGTCGATACATGGGGACTGTACCACGTGGGTGTCTCTGGCCTTGGCATGTTCAGCGCATAGCTTGTTGGGGCGACCTTCGTTGTCAGGGTAGTTTGCCTCGAGCTTGGTTTCTTCAGGGCAGTCAACACATGGTTTCAGTATCTCGTGTGTTCCCCTCGCACGCGCGTGCTTCGCACACAGTTTGTACTTGGCACCTGTTTCATCCTTGTAAGCCGCCTGTTTTTTGGCGCCGGCCGGACAGTCACTGCAAAGGTATCTGATCCTAGCCTTCTTCTTGGGTGGTTCGCTCATGTCTGTTTTGTGGTAGTGTCACGGTCGCGACCGTTTCTTTTTTTAAACGTTGTTTCAAATCTCGAGATTTGAATTAAAGAGGTCGGCTGTGCCGGTCAAAAAATGGGTGGTGTATAGCTGTAGCTGCACTGGTGCAGCTACAGCTTTTCCCGTGTCCGGTGGCAGGGGTGGGCCGCCCGAGAAAATTCCCGGGAAAAATCACAAAACCCCAAAAAGAGGTTTTGTGATTTTCCGTGAAATCGTGAACTATTATTCTTAATAGTTCATGATTTCCGGGCCGGCCGGTGCCGCCACTCTCTCGTCCGGACACCTGCTGGAACTTCAGCTTCAGCTGGTGGACGTCGCCACGGGACCAGAGCACGGGCTGGTCGTTCAGGTCCGTGACGGACGCGGTGTACTCCATCGCCGCACTGACCTCCCAGTCGACCGTGTTGGTCGCGCCAGCTCGAGTGTTACTAAACTTGATCTTGACCCCGCACGCGCGCAGCCAGCTCGAGCTAGCCAGCAAGGTGTTGAGGTTCGTTAGTGCGGCAGTGGCGGGCGACGTGTAGCGCCGGTCGGTAATTCTGGCAAAAGTGAGGTCAGAGTCGATGTCGAGGACGGCCACCGTCACGCCCTTGAAGTCCACGGTCAGGCGGTTGGTGTCGTTCAGGGCAAACACTGCAGTCTTGGCGTACCAAGCCCCGTACTTGTACGTGACGGTCGCGGCGCGCGGCGCGGGGCCGGCGTTGATCACCAGGCGCTCGCGGTTGCCGACAAAGGTCTTGTAGCCGTCCATCACGCCGTCTAACATGGCCTTGGGGTCGTTGCTGAACGGGATCATGTACACGCCGTTGGACTTCAGGTAGGAGCTGCGCACTAGCTGGCCCATCGTCTCCTCACGGAAAAAGCGCTCGTCGATCGGGGTGCCTTCGCCCATCTGCGATCTACCGTGCACGTCTTCCAAGTCAATTGTCGTCGCGTCGCCCAACATGTCGTAGGTCATCAAGCGCCCCGTGTTGTCGTACGTGTACTGCAGGTAGTAGGTCGTGGCGTCTCCGTACGCGGTCTGGTCGCCTGATTTGCGGATGAAGACAAACAGTCCTCCGCTGTGGTGTGAAAACTGGTCTAAGTCAATCGCCAATCGGTCGGAGGGCTTGATGCGCTGGGCGTAGGCCGTGTACTGCACAAAGTCGATGTATTTCTGCTCGGCGACCTTGCCCTGCTTCAGCGGGCTCCTGCCCAGGCGCATACCGTTCGGCAGCTGCGTGCAGCCCGTGATGAAGCGGATCTCGCTCAAGCTGGCAGTGCAAGGCACGGCGGGCGCGGACTGGCCGTTGACTGCCGACTGGGCCGCCACGAAGATCGAACCTCTGGGATAAAATCGGATCTCGAGATCGCCACGCAGCGTGCTCAAGTCCAAGTCCGTGCCGCTCAACCAAGTGTGCAGCAGGGGCAAGAAGAAGTACTGCTCGTCGTTGTTCTCCCACTGGCGGCCGCTGATCTTGCCTGTCTTGGGGTCCATGTTGACCATGTCGGCGATCTGGTCGATGGCCTCTTGCGGCAGCGTATTGAGTATCAAGTGCATCATGTCGCCGTGATAGCGCGCGATTTCAGTGCCCGTCAGGCGGTCGATGTACTCAATTCTTTCGAACCATTGAGTGGTAGGCAAAACACGCGAGTCGGTCGGCTGGCTGCCGCTGGTCGTGAACGTGATCTTGAAACGCAGCGTCGCGTCATGGATCGCGCCAGACTGGTTGTTCTCGAGGATAAAGCTAAAAAAGGCGGTGTTGCTCAGCGCCGAGGTCGCGGCGGCGGGCGCCATCACGGTTTGAGTCCAGCAAGGGCGAGCATTGATCGCGCGGGCGTGCTCGGGATCAATCAAGATCTCCTGGCCGTTACGCGCCCTCTTGCCGGTGGCGATTTTCTGCTGCTTGCTAGCAGGGGGCACGACGACGGTGGCGGAAGACATCTTCGTTGCAGTATACAATATTAAGCACAAAGAAGATTTTTTTTATTTTTTCAGGATCATCACGGCCCCGATCGCCGCGGCGCCGACCGCCAAGGGCAGCGCCATGGACTTGAGGCCGCCCTCGGCGTTGTCGGCTAGCTGCTTGGTGGTGTCCATCGCTTCTTTCGGGATGTCAGTCACCTTGTCGATCTGCTTGCCGAAAAAGCCAGTGACTGACTTGAGGGTGCCGCCAAACTGTTGCAGCCCTTCGCGGGCCCGCTCCCTCCTCTCCTCCTTTCTGCGCCCTATGCGCTGTTCGGTGGCGGCGCGGGCGTCCTTGCGGGCGGCCTTCTTGGCCGTGTGCCGCTCGTGCCTTTCTCGTGTGCGCTTGCCCATCTTTTTTAATTAAACTTGATAAGTCACGAAAATTAAAATTTTTCGTTTTTATTCAAAAGACAATGACTTGGCAGATGCGTTCCATGACTTGCGCAATTTGTCCCAGGAACTGGGCGTCCTTGGCCAGACTCTGCTTGGCCAGAAATCTTTGCTGCAGTTGTTGCAGGGCGGGAGTCGGAGCACGAGTCTTGGCGGCCAGCTCAAACCAGATGCCAGCTTCGCTCTGGACGTACGCGGCGAGCTTGCCGTCCTTGTAGGCAGGCAAAAAGAACTTTTCAACGGTCGCAACTTGTTGCTCAAGACCTAAGTTCCACTGCATCCGCAGGTCCTTGCTCTCGCCGAGGGACAGCAGCCCCCAGTTGTCCAGCACAGTCTCCAGGTCCGCAAAGAGCTTCTGCAGCGCTTGGCGCTTGGTAAGGCCGCCGGAGGAGGTCATCGAGCGTGACGTAGTGCGTGGGCAGCGGCTTGTCGAGGTCGCACGAGATCGTTGGATGACGCAAGAACCGTTTGCAACAGGCGCGCACACAGCCGACCACGATGATAGCGGTTGTAACGATCAAAGCCCAGGCCAGCAGAGCTTCTTCCACTTGCATTGTTCACTTTAGACTAGCTACACAAGATTTTTTTTTAGAAGCGGTAGTGTCCTTGGCCCGCGGGGTTCAGGTAGCCTTCGTAGAAGTACTGACTAAAAACTTCCGAAAGTGCGCCGACCAAGAATAGCTGCTTGACCGCGTCGTTGTCGCCTACCATCCCAATCTGACCGCGGCCCATGAGCCTGGGCAGCATGGCAAACAGCAGGCCTCCACCCGCCACGTGCACGGCCAAGCTAGGATAAGAGGCCAACCGCCCTTCCTTGGTGCGGTTGAGGACTCTGCTTTGAATGAGGTCGATAGCAGTGGCAGTCAAGAAGGCCACGACAGCCAGGCCGATGCTCTTGCTGACCTGCACTCCGCTGAGGCCCGGGACAGCCGAAAAGCTAAAAACTGTAGGCCCTTGGAACACGACCGGCGCGGCCGCGTAGGCGAAAGCAGCCGCAGCACCGGACCGGACAAAGTTCTCGAGGGAGAACAGATCGCTCGCGACTTCGGACATTCCTTTCTGGAGAGATGTTTAATTGGCGTACAACAAAATAAAATTTTTTAATTATTCAACTGCTCTTCTTCTTTTCCTCCTCTGGCGCGGGCGCGTCCAGATTGACCTTTGCGCCTGCTGGACAGAGCATGGTATTCTTGGCGTGCGTGATGGCGGCCGTCTGTGCAGTCAGCAAAGCTAGCTCGGTCATAGGGTCCAGGCGCTGCAGACCGATGCCAGCTCGCAGCTTGGCCCGCTCCAGCAAGAAGCACCACCGGTCGTTGGCAAAGCAGGCCTCTGTTGTGCCCGCGATCTGGTAACGCGACCGGTTCGCTACCAGATTTTCGAGACAGACGAGCCCTTGCTTGAGCACGGCATCCGCCAGTTCGCCGCTCAGTTCTCCCTCCAGCACTTCCTCGACTTCGTCCAACAACAGCGGCAGCTTCTGCCTCGGCAGCCTGCGCAGGGCTTTCGGATCACAGTTGATGTGCGCCTTCTTGAGCTTGGGTCCGATCAAGGCGCTGCGCCCATAGGCCACGAGAAGCTTGTAGTTCGGGTCATCCCGTAGCACGGGGTCTTCGGTTGCCGCCGCTGGTGCTCCCAGGCGCCGTGCAATGGCGGCAGCGCTGGGGCCGGCGGTCCTGCGCTTCTTGGCCGGCGGGGGAACGGGAAGGGGGGGTGGCTGTTCCGCTTTTGTTTCGATAGACGGCGGCTCGAGGTTGGCGAAAGGGTCTGTCATCGTGCTTTCGTTGTAGGTAGACTAGGAGGAAAAAAATTACACGATCGGCCTCACACCCCCCTCCTCGTTGATGGCTGACCAACCACGCACGGAGCCGTTCTGGCGGTCGACCCAAGACACTGACGGGATCTTGCTCCATTGCTCGTCGCGGATCTTGGCAGCCTGGTATTGTTCGATGAAACCCGCTACATTCATGCAGCCTTCCCACGAATTTCCATGAGTTCGACGAAGCTCCGTCAGCCAGGGCAGCATAGTGCCATCGTCCCATACCTTCGCGTCTGCGTCCATTGCACAGTTAGTCACGCAGAATTCGCGTCCGTAGACAGAGGTGATCTCGGCGGGCGTGCCCACGAGCAGGACCGCTCCCTTGTACCAAGGAGCCAGCGAGTTCTGTGACAGGCGCTGGGCCACGTCCTTCATGCCTTGGATAAAACCATTACCCCCTGCCGCCCCGGCCGCCGACAAGGCCGAGTAGATAATCGAGCTTGTAGCGAGGGAGTCAGTTTGAATGATCGGCCGGGTCTCGATACCATGCTCGACCTGGTTGGTCTGGGCGGCCGAGGACTTTTCATCCGAAGTATTTACGAGGGGGACAACGGGGCCTCTGTTACCACTCATGGCGACTGAGACTGTTAGTAGTTAATCTGCCCGACAAAAAAAAATTTTTAATTATTTGCCTCCGCCAAGCAGCTGCTGCTCGCAACGGGCGGCCTGTTCAGGCGTCACCTCTAGCAAGATGGTGGCATTGGCAATGGCCGGCTGCTTGAACACTTTCTCGATGGGCGCTTCGGCCACGGTAGTCTGCAGGACCTCGATGGCCCTTTTTTCGGCGTCCTCTTGCTGTCGGCGTTTATGCCCTGCGACGCGTGCCTGTTTTTCGTTGATTTTGCCCAGGGCCAGGGCCAAGGTCGGGTCAAAAAAAGCCAGGTGCTGCATTTTTCTCTCCTTGTTTTTACAGGCCGTCAGTTTATTTTTTTCAGTGAGTGCCCTTGAACGCGTGCGCGATCTGGTCCGCGTCGAGGACTGCCTTGAGATCGCTCAATGCCGCCAGCATTTCTTCGCTGTCTTTTTGTTTGATAGCCAACTCGAGTCTCTTGGCCTTCTGTTGCTGGAACTCCGTGAGGTTGTCAGGCAAGGCGCGCAAGATCCACTGTGCCGCGTCCGTAGCAGTGGCATTGGGACCGACAAGCTGACTGATATTGCCGTACTTGAACTCCTGTGCCACTTCGGTTTTAGCCTCTGGTGACCACTCGATCTGCGGCACATGGCCCGTGTCGCTAGCTATGGCGTGTGACAGGAGGCCTTGCACCGTGCCCGTTGTCACGGTTCCTGCTGTCAGCAGAAGCTTGCCCGTGCCGAGTGCTAGGCCACCTACGCCCTTTACGAGTTTCATTCCTGCGCCCCTGAGCAGCTTGCCTCCTTCGCCTGCTACGCTGCCCACGCCTGTTGCCAAGTTGCCTACTCCACCCCCTAAGCCCGGCGCAGCGCTGTTGGCCGCGCTACCGATCGTAGTGCCGACCACGTCGGCAGAGCCGCCAACAAGAGCGCCGATCAAGCTGCCAACCCCTCCACCGACGGCCGCGATCGTGCCCAGCGCACTGGCGACCTTGGTGGCGCCGAGTGCATTTCCGACCTGGATAGTCAGGACCTTTTGCTTGTGTTTGGCCAGCTCTTTCTGTTTTTGTGCCAATTGTTGTTTGGACATTATCCCTTTTTGTTCCGCCTCCGCGAACTTGCTCTCGGCCGCGTCAATCTGGGCAAGCATCGCACTCTTGGCCTCCTGTAGCTTGGCGGCGTTGGCCTTTGTAGCTACTTTACTCTTGAGCTCGCTCATTTCCTTAGCGTCCTGTGCTGCCTTTGCCGTCAATTTGTCCAGATTTGCAATTTCCTCCTTGGCCTTTTCTCTTTGGACCTTGGCCTCTGCCTCTTGCTTGGCGGCTTGGGTAGTGGTTTCCAACAAGTCTCCCTCAGTGTCTAGCTTCTCATTGGTGGACTCGTTGAGCTTTTTCTTGGCTTCTACTTTCTTGGCCTCCGCTTCGGCTAACTTCTTTTGTTGCTCTGCCTGCTTGAGAAAGGCGGCGGCCTCTGCCTTGTCCACTTCATATTCATGTTTTTCGTCTTCGTACAGCTCTGTGGCCTGGTGCATCGCCACTGCCACGTCGATTGGGTCGGGGCTATATTCGTTGAGTGCTACTTGCAGCCGGGAGAAAGCAAGGTTGAGTGCCGGGCTGGGAACAAGAGCGCCGGCCGTGGGCTCGAGCAGCTTGTCTTTCCATTTGGTAAACGGGCCTGATCCGCCCATCATGGTAGAAAGAAATGAGCCAAAGTTTGTGTCCTTGGTAGCCTGAAGGAGAGTAACCGCGCGGCCCTGGTTTGTGGCGTAACGTACGGCGGCATGCTCTTGTGCGGCTTTGTTGCGGTTGTCGCGGTCTTCTTGGCAGGAGGAGGGGGCGGCTCGTCTTCTTCCTTGCCCTCCTCCGCTTGGCCGTCCTCGCTCTCTTTCGGACCTTCTTTCTTCGTCTCAGCTGCCTTTGGAGGCTCCTTGTCCCCTTCCTTCGTCTCCGCCATCTTTGGAGGCTCTTCTTCGTCCTCCTTCGTCTTCTCGGGTTCGTGCTCTTCCTCCTCGGTCGCGCCCGATTCATCCTCCTCCTCTTCCATCTTCTCTGGCTCCCCCGCCTTCGGCCCTTCTTCCTTCTCCTCTGTCTTCTCCTTGTCGTGTTCTGTGGTCTTCGGCCCCTCCTCCTTCTCTTTTGCTTCTGCGGCCTTCGGCTCCTCCTCCTTCTTTTTCTGTTCTACGGGCTTCGGTCCCTTCTCTTCTTCTGTCTTTGCGGGCACTGCTATTGCAGGCGCAGCCTCCGCCGGCTCCAGCAGCTGCATGGCGCGCGCCGAGGTTAGGATTTGCGTAGTGCATGAGGCTGCGGGCCTTGGCAGAGACAGCCACGGGGCCCTGGTTTTCCGGCCGCTTGAGCCGCTTCGGCATGGGCGATTCATCCAGCCAGGCCGGCCTCTTGCGAGAACTGGCTGCTACTACCGGCCGGGTGCTGATCCACGGACAGTTTGGAGTAAGCATGAGCATTTATTAATTGGCGACCAGGAAAAAAAAATCAGGCGGCGAGTGCCTTTTCTATGAGCTCTCTTCTGGCTTTAGCTAGCTTCAGTGCTGCAACGTCGTCTGCTTCCGCGCTACCATAAGCATCCTCCTGGTCCTTGATCTCTTCCTCTAGCTTCTTTATCTTTACGGTCAGCTTCTGAACCCTGTCCCTCAGTTTGTTCTCTTCTTCAGGGGTCTTGTTTGCCGTGTAGCCTGCTAACTTGTCCTTGGTCTTCTGTAGCTCCTGGGCAAACTTTTTGTCGTCATCGCTGCTGCCGTCACCGCCCTTGAGCGATGTGTTTAGTTTGGCCATGGCCGAGCTCAGCGCACCCGTGAGGCCGCCGTTTGCGTTGGCGTCGGGCTTTTGTGTTTTGACATCCGGCTTTGGTGCTTTTTTCAGTGTCGTTCCTGCTTTGATCTGAGACAATAGGTCTGGCTTGGCGCTGCTCTTTTTGTCCGTCTTGTCGTCGTCGTGCACTACGACAGCCGCGCTGCTGTCAAACGACTGGAGCACCGGCGCGGCTGGAGGAGTCTTCGCGTCAGCGGCGGGCGCGGCGGCCGCCGAGTTCTTCTTGTCGTCGTCGTCGTGCACGATGACAGCCGCGCTGCTGTCAAACGACTGTAGCACCGGCGCGGCGGCCGCCGAGTTCTTCTTGTCGTCGTCATGCACAATGACAGCCGCACTGCTGTCAAACGACTGTAGCACCGGCGCGGCATGCGTGGCCTTCGCGTCAGTGGCAGCTGCGGCAGTGGCAGCAGGCACGGTTGCTGGCGCGACCGCGTCCAGCACGGCCGAGAGCTGCGGGTTGGCATATTTCATGATTTCCCTGGTCTTGGCCGCCATCTCGACCGATCCGCCGCCCACAAAGCCAGTGCGCTGCTTATTGAAGGAAACAGGCGCATCGCTGGTAAAAGCACGGCCGGCGTGCCTCTTGCGCCAGGGCTTCATTTTGGGTCGAATCTTTTTATCAAACTGTCTGGCGGCGAAAATAAAAAAAACCTGCTATTTCTTCTTACTGACAACGGGTTTCTTCTTGGCCGGCTTCTTCTTGGCCTTGTTGAGCGCTGCCTTTACCACGGCCTTCGCCGGTTCGGCTTGGTCGACTAGCAAGCGCGTCCTGTCACTCAAGACTAGCGGCATATCTTTTTTTAAATATTCGGCGAGAAGTTTTTAAAAAATGATGCAGCAGCAGCAACCGGAAGGCCCGGTCGAACGGCTGCCGGAGCCGGAACAGCAGCTGGGCGAGAAGATAATCGAGGAGAAGATACTTGACTATGTCGACAAGCAGAAAGACAAGGGCAAGAAGAAGAAGAAGCAGCAACCAGCAGAGCAGCTGCAGCCGACCGAGTTCAAGCGGAACATCGAAGTCTTCTACCCGCGCGAAAAGGGAGCGGGGCAGCTCTTTGTTCTCGTCGGCAAATCGGAACGAGGCAAGACCCATTTCCTGAAATTGCTCTTGTACAGCCTGTGCGCGCGCAAAAAAGACCCTTTCCAGTACGGCCTGATCATGGTTCGCACGAAGTTTAAGAATAGTTTTTCGTGGCACTTTGCGAGCGAGCAGCACTGCGTGGAAAACCTTAGGAAGCGCTACCTCGAGAAAAAGTACCTCGAGCCCAGTTTCATTGTTTTTGACGATTTGGTCGGCATCATAGACAGCACTGATCGATGGATGCAGAACCTTTTTGGTACATACCGCCACTATAACATCACGATCTTCATCGCAGTGCAGTACCTCACCGGGCGGAACTCCGTATCGCCGATTATGCGCGAACAGACGTCACATTGCATCATGTTCAACTCGAAAGTGTAGAGGACCCTTACCAACCTATGGGAAAACTACGGACAGCTATTTCCTAAAAAAGAGTTTTTTGCGCACCTGGCCGCCGCAACGGACGAGCGCCACGTCGGGACAAGGCACGCGGCCTGCGTGTACCATGAGCACATCGACCGGCTCGAGTACAACTGCAAGAGCTTTCTCGCTCCACCGAGCCTACCCGACGGCGAGGTGATCTTGCGCGGTCCAGACCCGCCCAAGCCGCCGAGCCGCGCGGACATCCAGAAGCAGGAACGCCTGAAACAGCTGGCGTACCGCGCGCCGAGCTGGCTGCCTTCTTCGCTCAAGGGCATGTCGCGCCAAGAGCGAGAAATGATGCAGCGCATGTTATTTTACGGCGACCGCGCGAGACAGCGCTTGAAAAAGGACGGGAAGACCATGGCCCAACGCGACAAGGAGATCCTCCAGAAGCTAGACCAGCAAACTCGAGACGCCGAGAAGTTGGCGGCAGAGCGGGTCGCGCAACAGAATCAGCTACAGCCTGCGCCGTTCAAGCCGAATTTTGTGTATACCAACGCCGGCACAACGATCAAGCCGCTCCCGCCCGTCATAGGCAACGGCCCGCTCGCGCCTGCCACTGGCGGCAGCGGGCCGCCCGCCGACGGTTACGACAGCTCTTAAAGAAAAAACAAAAGTTCTGGCCCGTATACGTATATCAGAAGCCAGAATGCTACTGGCCGCGTTACCAGCTGATCTCCTGGTAGAAGTGCTGTCTTACCTCCGAGTCGGTGAGGTCGCGCACACGATCCGTTACCTTAAAACGCACACGGACCGGTTCGCGCGCGGCCGGTGGAAACGGCGCAAAGTGCAGAACGGAGAGCTGGCCAGTTTGCACAAGTTCCTGAACACTACCTTCAACTTCAACGCCAAGTCGCTGCCGCGCCTCATCAGCGACGTGGTGCGCAAGAGCGCGCACACCTGCTTCGACTGCTGCCAGAGAAAAACTCTCGAAGGCTACTGCAACTACTGCTTTGTGTATCACAACCGCCACCGTCTGATTACGCCCTTTGCCGCCTGTCGACGCATGGGGCGGACGTCTTTCCCTGTGCCCAAGACCACCCGCGAACCAGTCATAGCCGTGGCCTATATACAGGCTTACCGCTTCCGGCAAGCATACGAGGACGCGGGCTGGCCTGTGGTGGAAGCTGGCAAGTGGACAACTTACCTGTGACTGGCGGGAGCAGAAGAGACAGCGGCCCGTTTTCTGCCTCGTTTCAACAAGGCGCTGTACATTACGGATTTTTAAATCTTCTCTGGTTCTTTTTTTAATTAAAAGCGAAATGCTCTGGAAAGCTGCCAAGTTCATTTTCTTCTTGCCTGTCCTGTTCTTCGTAAGTCAGAATAGGGGTCAGGAGCTCGAAAGGAGGCATTGTCTCTTCTTCGGTAACGGCAACTGCACCAACTGTCTCGTCCAGTCCAGGCTGGAACGCGCTTGTTGTGTCTGGAGCGAGCTGTCCAAGAACTGCAAATCCGTCGCGGACGCCCTCCAGATCGCTCACGACAGCGGCGACGCTTGGTACAAGGGGCTGGTCACTGACCCTAGCCGGTGCCCGCCGTGAGCGGGCGCCCCAGTCAGTCGCGACCTGGCCCATGACCTCGACTGCTATTTCGGGCGCGCAGACCCACGTGCCACAGCGCTGGCCTCGCTGTTTCGGGAATTTGAATTTCGAAATGTGACCGTTGGTTACGCGATAGGGGTGCAATCTGATGTGCGCTCTTATCCTTTCCGCGCAACGGCTAGGAGTCAAAAAAGGAAACGTTTTCCCGGCAAAATCAATAAGTGAAATTTTCCCGTCAGGTGCCACTCGGCACGGTTTGTCGTGGCTCATCGTAATTAGCGGCAAGGCCAAAAAAATTGCAAAGGATTCGACCTTGCTTGCTTTTCACTTTCGACTTTCAATAAAAGTCGAATTATGAGCTTTTAATTCTTGAAACTCTTAGCACAATTGCATAAACCGCGTGATCCGAGCGGCTGGTGTAGGATCAGCCGTATCAAGGGCCGCAGCGGCATGACTAGCGAAGCGGTAGGAAGCCTTCACGGAAAAAATGGAATCGAGCGTTCCGCGCCAAAAACTGGGCCGGCGCAGTTCTTCAGCATGGTGTTGTAAATTTGCCGCGAAAAATTCTACGGCTTGTCGGCGTAACCGCTCGGCTCTGGTCTCACGGGGCAGCTGTGTGAGCCTAGGCGGAATGACGTATTTCAAGTCACCCAGGACCCGTGCGTAGTCCGAGGCCAGCCTTTCGCCCTGTTGCACAATGGCTTGCACAATCTTCACCAAGTCCGGCTCGTGCAGGGACGGCGCCGCCTTGCTCATCACTTTCACTTTGTCGTAGAACATCTGCGTCTTGAGATTGCTGAGTCCTTCGTCCTTGTTTTCGTATTCGAGCGTGTGGCCTAAAAACCCGGCTAAAAAACACCGGCCGGGCCACGAGCGAATGGTTTCCGTAGAGCTCCCAGGCCACATTGGCGTAGATGGCTCGCAGCAGGTGAGGGCGGCTAATGCGGAACTCGCTCTTGGAGCGCTCTTGGTAGAGGTGTGTCAGGTCTTCGAACGTATTCTTAAAGCAGCCACCTTTCAGGGCCGCGCACACTTCGCTGTTGGGCATCACTTGGCTGGGCCTGTCGATGTTCTTCTTGTGGCCCGCAACCACCAGACTCTGCATCCACTGCAGCGTGCTGACCTTCATCTTCTTCGTCGGTGGCATGGCAATGGGCTGATCATCCTCTTCCGCCAGGATCTCTGCCCGGTGCGAGGTCCAGCTCAAGTAATCGGACTTGGGCCTGTCGCCTTTCAGCAGCATGCTAGCGCCTGGCGCCATCTTGGCCCGGTGCTTAAAATGGTTCTCCGTGCCAAAGATCAGGTGACGCCAGATTCTCAGTACACCGACCGACGAGGCCGTAGGCAAGGCGATGGGCTTGCCGACATAGATAGAGTCTTGGTAATCACTTTGGTCGTCCGGGTCTTTGAGGAGGTCTGCGCCTTTTTTCGCCGCCCGGTGCTGCAAGACATGCTTTTGGCGGCCAATCTCCGTAAACGTCATATACTGGTCGTCCTCCACCGGGCCAAATTTGCTAAAGCGCCACAGCTCGGACATTCTGCAACCGAGGATAGACAGCAACAGAAAGGACTGCAGGGCCCACAGCGGGTGTCTCTCGCTGGGCGCAAACGGGCCGTCGTTGGCGCGCTTGGCTTCCGGGTCCTCGAAGCAATCTGCCTCCGCGAGCATGGCTCGGTAGAGCTCGTCCAAGAACGCGCACCAGGGGTCCAAGTAGAGCACATGCCTCTTCTTGAGGTTCTTTATCAACTTCTTGCCGGTCTGCTGAACTCCTTCCGAACTCGCGTCCCTGTCACGAAAAAGCGTCCCTTCCGTAAACCACTTGACCACGAAGTCCTCGCCCCAGACACAGCGCGAGGGCTGTTCCTTGCCCTTCTGGCTCTGTCGCTGGGTGGCTAGGATCAACCAGTTGCTCCGGAAAAGGCCGTAATCTTGTCCTCTCGCGGAGAGGTTGGGCTTGGTAGCATCGACCAGGTCATTCACGAAACTCACAAACTGGTCCACGTCTTTGCGAAGCCGCAGAAAGGTCATGCAATAAGCAAGCAGACACTTGGTGAACGGCCCGGCGCTGAGATTTGGTAACCCCAACTTCACCCAGCCGTCCTCGTCACCGAAGAGGAGCTTGCGAAGGGTCGTGTTTTTGCCCTTGGCCAGGTCGGCGGAGCTGCTAGGGAACAGCAGGCCGCCCCCTGGCTTCTCTACAATGACAAAGTTCACTTTGCCCGCGTGATGGCACGAAACCAGATTTTCTTTGTCCAGCCCGCTGTCCTTGAACCGTTTGTACGCGTACAGGACGTCGTCGAGCTCCCCGTCTTCTTTCACCATGAACTCGCTCCAGTGGCCCTTGCGCGACTTGATGACCTGGGCCAGAACAGGCGAGGCGGCGTGACGGGCGGGGTCGACCCCGAGCGAGTACAGGTGCGCCCTGTCCAGCACCTCGTCCCGGTAAGAACGGAGGAGATCCAACGCGGCCACAAAGTTGTCTCGTAGGTCCGCCCACTCCTGCGGGCTCATTTTCGTCTTGAGCGGCAGGCGTTCCCAGACCGGCACCGGCTTTCACGGATTTCTTGTAGTGTGGTGTTGTTAAAGGCGTCAACCACCTGCTGGGGCGGGGCATCGCTCATGGTTACCACTTTGAGGTGGCTGGGCTCCGCGCCAAGCCGGCCACTCGCGACCCATTTCACCATGGTCTTCTTCCTCTTTAATGACTAGATGATACAAGATTTGTTTTTTCAGCAATAGCCACAGCACCCGCGGCCGGCGTCTTTTTCTTTTCTTTCTTTTTCTTCTTCTTCTTCTTGGCGTGCGGGCCAGACAAAAGATGACTCGCGAGCGGGCGCGCGAGGCCGCTGCCGTTCAGTGAACCAGTTAAGGGGATGAAATCCCAGCCTTGTTCTTCGCACACCAGAGCGAACATGGCGTTGGCGCGGTGGCGGCTCTCTAACTGTTTCAGCTCTGGCACTTGTGCCGCTAGCTCTTCCTCGCCCAGCAGCAGCAGGAAAGCCCTCAGCAACGTCTGATAACTCACGAAACATCTAAAAAGAAAGACAGACATGAAAAGAAAACAGAGCAAGAAAGCGACCTTCTCTCCCACCCATACCGCTCCCTTAGCTTTTTCAGCACTCTGGGCCAGCAGGCGTCGACTTTTTTGAAGAGGCGTTGCAACTCCTCTAGCGTCTCTTGGCTCGGTTCCCACCGGCTCCGGCCGCAGCCGAGCAGGTGGCACAGCTGGCTGGCCTTGTCGATAGTTAAAGGGCCTAGCTTCTCTCGGCGCCAGATGTACGCGAGGCGAGCGGGCGTCGGGCTCTGTGCCCGCCACTTGTGGACCAGGCGTCTCGCCTGTGCTAACAAGGCCGGGCTGACACACGACGCAGATTGATTCACACCTCGCAGGTTGAATGTCTCGCGCGTGATCTGTTAACACACGACACAGACTGGTTTCGGTCCACTGCAAATCGCATGACGTACCTGTCTGAACCTGCTCAGTCTCGTGTAGCCGACATGTCTGGGAGGGGCCGATTGCTCTCGGGGCATCTGGCCGTTGACTAGCCAGCATTGCGACGTGTACAGCTCGTGCTCTGTCTTGACCAGGCCGCACTTGGAGCAGTACGTACCGGTTGTTGCTAAGCTGAAGGTCCAGACATGTTCGCAGGACATGTACAAAAATGACGGCCGGCTAGCGAGAAAGAAATGCAACAGAATCTGATCTTGAACCGCGAGCGTTTAAGATTCGAGATTTGAAACACAAGGGAAGGGAAGAGTCACCGGCTGCGCACACACAAAAAAGATGGAGGGCACCGAAGTTTACAAGGGCAAGTGTCTGCACTGTTCCTACGGCTGCGCGCGGGATGACGGCAAATGGTATGGCTTGCCGATAGCCTATGCAGACGAAGAGCTGTTCGTCTGGGGCCATTTTTGTAGTATCGGTTGTGCAGCGGCCTTCGCGGAATATGGGATTGCCGAGACGATCCGTTCACGATCAATGGACCTCTTACACTCGTTTCTAAGAATCAATCTGCACAAGCAGCTAGTTCAACCGGCGCCGCCGCGCCATGAGCTTGTGGATTACGGAGGACCTCTGGACATCTCGGCTTTCAGGGCAGTGGGCCGGGTAGTCAATTGGTACGTGCCAGTGCACAGAAAGGAAGCACAGAAGACGTTTATTAGTAAGCTTTCTGGTAAAATGTACATGCTGAGAAGGCTCAAGCGCCTGCCTGGCATTCGTCTCTCTTCCGCTTCGTGTTCTTCTTCTTGCGCTTAATAACCACTTTGCGCTGTTCACCCTCCTCGGCGGCACCGTCGGTGGTCAGGGCGAGGGGCGCCAGCGTAGGCAGGGGAGGCGGCGGTCCCTCGGCGTCGGCCAGAATCGCGTATTTGAGCCACGGACCGCCTTCCCGTTTAAAGACGAGGTGCAGCACATTCGGCGCAGCGCCGACCAAGACTCGACCAGTCTTTTTCTCTTGAAAAGCGCATGACTTGAGCACTTTCTTAAGCGTTTCGAGTAAGTAGACACAGTCGCGCTCGGCCGGTGTCTTCGACAGGTCAGAGCGCAAGAGCGATTCCTTGTCCTCTGCCAGCAGAGCGATGCCGCCAAGGCTGGTGCGTGCCAGCCGACTCGCGTCCACCGCCCTCAGCGAGGACTCGGTACAGAGCCTGTCCCCTTCCACGAACAGACGGCAGTGCGAATTGCTCTTAGAATGGTGCCTGATGACGGCGTTCAGCGCGGGCCCGGAGACTTCGACGAGTCGGTCGACATCAGTCCACTCGGTCGTCGGTAGGAACCCGCTTCTTGGGACACGAGCAGCGAGGCCAGGTCGCTGTAGTGCTGAAACGTTTTGTTGTCGTTCCAAAATTTGACACACAGTCTGTTGTCGAGCGCGACGGACAGCTCGAGTGTCATGCCCTCGCGAAACGTGCTCAGCCAGCACTGGATTTCTTTCAAGTCGAGCGAAAACACGCATTTTGGGCACGAGAGCGAGACATATTCGCCGTTATTTGCGGTGCCCGAGAGAAAGGGCACCGCAAACTGGGCAACCAGCCCGTCGGCCGCGCTGCACAGAACAAGCTTTTCGGCGGTCGCTTCAGCCCTGGCCTCCAGCAGCAGCGGGGACAACGAGTCCAGTTCCCGACGGAAAGCTGTGCCGCTAGAATGCGACCTCCACAGAAAGCGGTAGCCCATTTTTTGAGTGAGTAAACGTCGCGTTTATTTCCGTTTCCTTTTTTTCGGGTTTCCAACGGCTGCCATTTAAAGTTTGATGTTTAAAAGAAGTCGCGTGTATATCCCCTTTAAAGAGAGAGAGATCCAGGCCAGAATTCAACCAATGTCCCTCGTCTTAGACAGCAGCCATGTCAGGGCCTTTGACCCGGCCGCCGACCCGAAAAAGCTCCGCCTGTCGGACGTGCCCAGAACTGCGTATGGGAGCATATTTTCAATTTGTGCTACGGCGAAAAGAGCCTGACGCTGGTTCTGCCCGCCATGCAGCTTGCCTGGGACCCGAGCACGTACGACCAAGGCAACAAGTCAGCCAAGACCACCATTGACCTCGACTTCAAACACGCGCAACAGTATGGCGAGGTGCTGCAGGCCTACAAGGTGCTGCGTTCAATCGATGAAAAGGTTGCCGACCTCGTGGTGGAACAGCGTGATAAAATTGTTCCTGCGATGAAAAGGGCGGGCCCGATGGCAAGGAGCGACGAGCAGGTCAAGTGCTGCTACCAGCCCTGCACTCGGCTTCGCACGAGCCAGAAGTCCGACCGCGCCTGGGCGCCGCGCCTGACTGTCGCTGTCACAGGAGCTCGGTTCCTCGGAGGCGGAGATGTCTCCACCTTGCAAAAGGGCGACGTGGTGCGAGCGGTGGTGCAAGCTACTGCGCTGTGTTCTAAGGGCGAAAAAGTTACACTTTCTTGGCGCGTTCTGCAGCTCAGAAAGCAAGAAGCCGGCCTGGGCTACCCGGACCAAGACCTCTCAGAAAAGGAAGCTTTTTGCGTGTCTCTGTCCGGTGATGAAAACAGCGAGGGCGGCGCCAGTGCCATGGACTTGTCTGTAGATCTAATTTAATTAAACTGTACACATGACACACACATCTCCTGTACACGTCTGCTTGGCACTAGTGGCTGCCTTGGTTCGAAGGTAATAGCAGCAGGTCTTCAGGCCTAGTTCCCAGGCATAGAAATGACTACTAGACAGTTTGCGCTCGGTCACGTTTTCGAAAAACACGTTGAGTCTCTGGGACTGGCACACGTAAGGCCCGCGCCCGGCGGATAGCTGCAGCTGTGTCTTCATCGGCACTTCAAAAACCGTCTTGAAGACTTGCTTTACGTCGTCTGGTATGGTCGCGATGTTCTGGACAGAGCCGTCGTTTGCCAGGAGCTGCGCTCTGACCGCTGGGGTCCAGAGGCCTCTTTGTTCGAGCGCTTTTACAAGGTATTTGTTGAGTATCGCGTGTTCCCCGGCCAGTGTCCGCCTGACCATTAAATTGCTGTAGACCGGTTCAAAACTCTCGTTCACTCCGAGTATCTGACTCGTGGACGCCGTTGGCATAAGCGCGACCACCAATGAGTTTTTGAGGCCATGGGCCTTGATGTCTGCCTTCAGCCTAACCCATCGCTCTGACTTCAGCTCCACGCCCCAGAGGTCCGGCTGCAGCTTGCCCTGCGAGGCGGGGCTGCCCTCGAACGCCGGGTATTGTCCCCTTTCTTTCGCGAGATCTACGCTGGCAGACACGGCCGCAAAGTAGATCTCACGCATTACACGGTCATTCAGAGCGGCTGCTTCGGGGCTCTCAAAACTAAGTCCCAAGGTCATGAACAAGTCTGCCAGGCCGCAGATACCGAGCCCGACGGGCCTATGCTCCAAGTTTGACATTTTAGCCTCGGGGACGGGGTAAGTGCTGAGGTCGATGATGCGATCTAAGGCCCTTACCGCACTGCGCGTGACAGAGTGGAGGAGGCTGATGTCGATTTTCTTGTCACGTGTAAGGAAGCGGGGCAGACACAGAGAAGCGAGGTTGCAGACAGCCGTCTCTTCGGACGAGCTCACTTCCATGATCTCCGCGCACAGGTTCGAGTTCTTGATAGTGGCACAGTGCTGCTGATTACTTTTCGAGTTGACGTGGTCTCTGTAAATGATGTACGGCGTGCCAGTCTCAAGTTGGGCCTTTAAGATGGCCGACCATAGGTGCCTGGCCTTCACTTTTTGGCCCTGCTGTGTTTTCTCGGCGTGGGTGTAGCAAGACTCCCAGAACTTGCCCCAGCACTCATCTAGTCCCGGCACCTCGGCCGGACAAAACAGCGTCCAGTCACCGTCGTCGCGCACTCGTTGCATGAAGAGATCTGGTATCATCAGCGCCGTAAACAGATCCCGTGCTCTCGTTTCCGCTGCACCTGTATTCTGGCGCAGCTGCAAGAAATCGAAGATGTCCTTGTGCCACGGAGGCATTACACTGCAAAGGCCCCTTTCCTACGTCCCGACTAATTGGCGTAACGACTCGTCTCGTTCAAAATACGCGCGAGTGGCAGAATCCCGTCACTTTTGCCCCCCGTCCCGTAGATCTTCGATCCTGCCGCTCGCACGTTGCCGATGTATAGCCCTATCCCCCCAGCATGCTTGGAAATGATTGCACAGTCTTTCACTGTCGTCAAGATCGCATCGAGGCTATCATCTCGAACTGGCAACAAGAAACATGAAGCCAGCTGCTGGTTCCGGCGCTGGCCGGCGTTGAACATCGTTGGGCTGGCATGGCTGTACAGGCCAGCACTTAAGAGATTGTAAGTCTCATGTATCTTGCGCAAGACAGTGTCTTCGCTTTCTTCCGGACCGTGGTGCAGCGCCACCGCGATTCGCATGTACAAATATTGCGGCGTCTCGCAAATCTTGTCGTCGGAGTCTCTAAGAAGGTAGCCTTGCTTGAGCGTGCTGATTCCGAAGTAGTCGAAATTGAGGTCTCTTTCGGGCCTTACCATCGCGTTCAAAGCAGCCTGGTGCTTGTCGACAAAGACCGAAAAGCTGGGCACCAACGACAGGCGCAGACGGTCCATCGCGTCCCGGAACGTGGCCGGACAACCTTTTTGGAGGTCGCTGGCAACGATTCTGCCACCGAGCAGTGCATAGTCAGGGTGGTACGAGGCCAGCGCCGCACAGCTCGAGGCAGCGAGTCCATCCAATTCTGAGGTCGAGATTTTTTCTCGTATGCCTGCAATTGTTTGTCGGGCCACCTCGACCGCGCTCGCGCCTGGCAGATCAGTTGCGAGGAGCGAGATGCGGTGTATCACTTTGTCGAAAGCCATTGGCTCCAAAGAGCCATCTCGTTTTCGGACTTGCATTCGCACGTGCTTGCATTAATGGCACAAGAGAAAAAAAATCATTCTCTGCTGAAATGTTGGAAGCTAAAGTAGGTAGCCAGCACGGCATCTGTCATTAGGAATTCTGGTTTGCCCGTAGCCGAGAAAAGCAAATAGAGAAGCCCGTGCCAGACTCTGTTTTGAGACCACCAGATCCGTCCACCCAGGAAGCCTTCTTCTTGTTTGTTCATCACGCCTGATACCCAGATGAGTCCCGGTACCATCGCAAGTAGCCGCAATTTGTCTTTGGTCGGGCCGGCCGAGTCCAGTGCCACTTTGGCCAGTAAGAACCGGGCGGGTAGGCAACCGGCCACAAATAGTAGCGAGTTGTCTTTAGTAGAAGTCTGTGTGTCTGGTTGCATGGCTCAATGGATAAAAACAAAGACACAAGATTTAATTGTCGATAGTTCAAATCCCTCTTGTTGCTTCCTATGTTTTCTAGGCACACTTTTTTGTTTATTAATTTTTTTGGGGACATAAAAAAATTTACCGGGAAAATACACTCTTGTAATTATTCAAGTTTTCTGTCTCTTGCTTGGCCTGCTTAGGTCCTTGTCGCCCGTCACAGCCTCAAACCTCAGCATATCAGATAAAGGGGTCCTGCGGCCCCTGGGTCCTAGCCCCATGAGCTTATGTTTTTCGTACAGAAACCTTCGTGTGCTTCCACCTGGAAGTTCTTAAACAAGTCTCTAACGGTAGCAGGCTCACAACCGGCCTTCTTGGTCAGTAGCTCGAACAGAATACTGGACGCGGAACCCCCCTCTACATCGACGACTGGCGCCTCCACCGCTTCGATGCCCTCCTTCCGATCCAATTCTTCCCTCTTCAGCAGCGCGATGCCCATGACAGCCGCAAAGCGTGTTCTGGTGCCGTGCTCGTCGTAGTGGTCGCCACACCTTTCCCTCGAAGGCTTGTGATGACAGCGTCGGTCGCCGCACAGGGCCTCTCTGCAGTTTGTATTGGGGCGATAGTACGTGTTGTGAGTAAAACAGTAGTTGCACACGTTGGGGCGTTCCGCGGCCGCCCGGAGTATCCTGTAGTCCTTGGCCAACAGCGTAGACTCATTGATGTCGTCCACTGTGGCTTTCTTGTTCGCCAAGTCTTTCTGCATAAAAGTCAGGAAGGCCTTTTCGAACTCGCTCAACCTGACCGCGTGGCCTTCCTTGCGCTCCAGTAGATGCTCCATGGAGCCGCTGTTCAAGAAGCGCGCGGTAGGGTTGGCGTGGCTTTCTAGCTCCTCCCGTAGCTCCACAGCTCTTTTGGCGCCACTTCCTTCCAGAAGTCGCGGCCGTGCATTTTCGCTGCGATCTTCCTGTAGTTGGTCGCACAGCGAAGCAGGATATAAGGGAGCTCCCCAGTCGTGAGAATCGTCTCCAGTTCGGGATTGACGTCTTTCATGACGTTAGGCGCCTTGATCATAACAGTACGCCGCACGATCTCGCCCTCGTAGTCCTGGAAATCTGGCTTGAAGTTAGAAGCGCCCGCAGCAGGAGCTTTCCACACAAAGTCTGTCACCGCTGTCTTGTGTTTCTTGGCCACGGGGACGCCTTCTCCTGATACCATGCTCTGCCAGATGGATTTGTCAATCACGTGCGAGATGTGCTGGGGCATGTCCTCGAGGACCACGGCCTCCTTGGTGCACAGGTCTTCTAGCCCAAACACTTTTTCAGTGTTCTTGGCAATGAACCCCACCCTCCCAGGCGGCTTCATCGCCCTGATGACCTTCATCACCACGCCCTTTCCTGTCCCGCTGCGGCCGTAGTACAGAAGCCATACCTGCCAGCGGTCGTAGACATTGAGAGGGAACAGCATGCGTCCGACCATTATCTCCATTAGGTCGTACATTTCAGATGACAGCTGGTAGCGCAACATCTTGGCCCACTCAGGTGTATGATTTTCGCCCTCCGTGTTGCTTGCCAGGATCTGGCGCGCCTTGGCCAAGTCCAGCTCACAGTCGTAGAAATGCTCGGTGTCAGGAACCTTGTCCAGCTCTTTCCACTCCTTTAGCTCCAGTTTATCGAGGTTGAAGGTGCAATTACGAAACGAGATCCATTCGCAATGCCCACGTCCTTTCTGCAGCAAAGGGAACATGCGATGGTCCTTCGTCTCCAGGGTGTTGCACAGGCTGGCCTGGCTTGAACTGTTGCTGTGGTAGAGCGGCTGGCCCCGAAGCGTCTCGTTCACGAAGTCGGGGATGCTCAGGTAACGCACGTAGGCGCCACGGACGCGTGGGTGGTGTTGCAGCACGAAGCCGTCGTACCTCACCAGCTTTTCTCTCACAGCCTTCGTGTGCACATAACTGATGCACTTCTCGTCCTTGCTAGGGATTTTTGACAAGTTGCGAGGGCCGCAGTACTCGCGCCAGTCATCCTCCGTCGCGACGCACTTCTCCGAGTGGAACACGATATCGAAGCCAGTCTCCTCCTTTACGTTGGCAGATATCGCCGCGATGCGCTCGGGCGTGAAGATGTCGCCCTGGAAGCCGGCAGGCCTTGAGACCCAATCGCGTCGTGTAGCCAAGCGCACACGTTGAACTTGCCTTCCACGCCGCCCTCGAGAAAGGGTCTGGACTGCATATACTTGTAGACGCGCGTCATGATCTTCCTCTCCTCCCGTTGCCATACCCAGGAGATGAAGGTGCCGTTCTTGTTTTTCTTGTCCATGAGCGAGCAGACTTTTGCCCACACCTCGTCGAAGGGCAAGATGGCATTGAATTGGCCCACGAAGTTGATACAGGCCTGCTTCCAGTTGCGCATCAAAAGACAGTCCATGTCATCGACGTCCATCACTCGCTTGCCATTGATCACGCCGTTGAACGCCTTCTTGCCCTTCTTTCGGTTGGCAGGGGTGTCCGGGCGGCCGGTCTGCTCCAAGAACTTCGTAATCAGCTCCTCGCGGCCAGCTTCCGTAGCAAACTTCGCAAACATCTCTGGGACGACGATGAAGGGCCCTTGAGCACCACCACCAGAAGACGACGAGGCGGGTGGCGCGTGCTTAGCAGCCAGCTGCAACAGGATGGTAGATGCCGCGTTGGTGATGTCAATGATCTCCAGCCTGCCATCGCAGATCACGCGCCGTATCCACTTCTTGGTAGTACAGAGCGAGCCTTCGCCGTTGATCCGACCTTCAGGATGTACTGGGCTCGCCTTGTAGTTGATGACTGTGTTGCTCTCCTTGCAGACGGCCAACATGCCCACGACGTTTTCCATGATAGAAGCTTCTAGCTCCAGCGTCCGGATGTAGCCTAACGCCTCTATGTTCACGTACTGCTGAAGAGACAAAACCACTGGAGCTTCTTCAGCTTCACTGTCCTGTCCCTCGCCGCCCTTCTTCTTCTTCTTCTTCTTCTTCGTCTTGTCAGCTTTCTTGGACGCCATGGCTGGTTCACCAGTAATAAGCCTAGACAATAAAAAAAATACGGCTGTGTGCGTGTGTACAGGCAAAAGACAAAAAGGTAAGCAAAATTTAGCGTGTTTGGCGGCCGCATGGAAATTTTCGCGGAAATTTAGCGTGTTTTGCCGCGCGGTAAGTTCCCGGGAAATCAACCACTGCAAGTGGCGGGTGTAAAAATGGCAAAGGGTTCGTTCCGGCTGCTAGTCACTTCCCTCGGTCGAAGACTCGAGGGTTCTGGCCTGGTCACGACAACGAAAAACCGACGAGGCTCGTGCCACGTCACCCTTACCCGGTCGGTCCGGTCATTGCCTTTTTTGTCCTCGATTACTGCCTTTTTGTCCTCGCCCCCCCCCAGGAAAAAAGGGTGCATGGTGGTGTGTGGTGTGTGTGTGTTGTGTCCGTATTTTCCCTGTAATTTTTTGCTAAAATTTTTTTATGACATTTATGACACTTATGACAACTTTTTGACCGAGGGACCCCCCCCAAAAAAAAAATCACAGGATTTTTTCTGGGCCCCACCCCTGCCACCTGACCCAAAACCGTGTCATAAATGTCTCATGTGTTTGCCACCAGGAAAAAAGGGTGGATGGTGGCGGTTCCAGAGGAACTGACCCCCCCCTCCCATGGCTGGTTCAGAGGAAGGGACCCCCCCCCATCCGATGCTCATCCACTGAAAACGACCCCCCCCCCTCTCGTAGAATGCCTGCACAATGTCGGAGGGAAAGTACACAATGTCGAAGGGAAGGGAAGGGAAAGTAACGGTATTCCACAATGTTGGGGGGAGGGGGAGAAGGGAGAAGGGGAGGGAAGGGAGAGAAAGCGTGCCGGCACGCGTGCCGCGTGGCCAGCCAAGAGAGTAACGGACGGTATCCCTGCCACCCTCAGAACCCGAGAATCCCCAAAGTCTCAAGGCAAAAAAAAATGAGTAAAAAATTTACCGCAAAATTCGGGCATGGAAACCAGGAGCCGGAAAAGGCAGCGCCTTGACGAGCAGGCACTGGTCGTTCCCCTGACCAGCCCGGTCAGAGGGGCGGCGGTGCCACCGCACAAGCTGAACGCCAATGTCGAACCAGGCGTGCCGTTTTCTCGATTGGACGCGCTGGTGACCGCGCCCTACAAACCCAGAGACAGGACCTGGCAGAGGGCCGCTCTGGGTCACTTCTATCGACCGGGGTCGGAGGAGCAGCTCGCGAGGAAAATTGCAAGCAAACACCTGGCACTGCGAGTGCTGCAGACACTGCTGCCCCCTGGACCTCCCTTAGCCATCATCGCAGAGTACATGAATCCAATCTACGTCATTGACGCGCAACCTGACCACTGGATAGCGCTGAGTATCAAGGACAGAACAGAGCTTTTTTTCGGGGCAGGCCTGCCCCTCATGAAAAAAGCGGACCGGCCTCTGCAATACGAACGAAACCCTCGCGGTGCGTGGCTATACCTGGACGCCTTCGACGGCGATTGGCAACGAGAGGCAAGGACGGACATTGACCACCTACTACGACACCCCTTTTTCCCCGTGCCCGGGGAGGAAAAAATCCTCTTCCACGACCGCTTGCCGCAGCTGCAGACGCAGCACGAGGCGCTTGCCCAGCCATACTGGAGGGAACAGGCAGCGGTGCACAACGAGCGTTTGGCAGCGTTCCGTGCCAAGGTAGAAGCGCTGATCCGTGGCTTTCTCTGATTAAAAAACAAATTGTTTTTTTACGACTTGGCGCCACCCTCCGCAAACCCCTCCCCTCTCTCTCTTCTCCGGCCGGCCCCGGGAAAAAAGGGGGGTGGGGTGGTGTTTCCCCTTTCTCTTTTGTCTGTATTTTCCCTGTAATTTTTAGCTAAAATTCTTTTAGGACATTTATGACACGTATGACAACTTTTTCGGACGAGGGACCCCCCCCCAAAAAAAAATCAAGGAGATTTTTCCCGACCCCCACCCCGGCCACCCGGCCCAAAACAGTGTCATAAATGTCTCATGCAAAAAACCCCACTTTGGGGTTTTCACCAAATTTCACGGGAATGTGGCATTGGCCGCGTGAAGTTTTTAAGACACCTCCCCCCCCCCCCCACTACTCATTATCCCCCCCCTCTCCCTCTCTTTTTTTGAAACGACAGTATATTTATTAGTCACTAGTCTGGACTTTTAATAAGGCGCTACAGCGATGTAATCGTAGGCTAGTTCCGATAGGAGGGGCAAGCAAACCCCCCGAGTCACCCACCACCCACGTTTTCAGTGCCCTTCTAGAAAAGGGCAGTAAATGTCCGCCTGCTTAGTAACAAGACGGTGGCCAGAGATAGGCCCGTCGAAGATGCGGCAAGACTCCAGGTTGGCATGCGTGAGTCTCATGGCGCGAAGGCTGGCGGCGTTCAGCAGCAGGCTGGGCTTGCTGTCCAAATCGACTGCCACGCAGTGGGCGAAGCCGCTCACGAGCAGGATGCCCTTGAGGGTGCGGTTAGTAAGCGCGTACCAGCTGAGCTTCTTGAGAGGGCGCAGGAAGAACTGTTTGCCGGTGTCCTGGCACAGGAACCCGGTGTTGCCGAGGAAGCTGACAAGCGCTTGAACTTCGCAATATCCGCGCAGCTGTTTGCGCAGGAGATCCCGGTAACTAGCCGGCACCTTGGCGCCGGCGGCCGCCAGCGCGTTGACAAACGCGTCCTACACACAGTAGTAGCACCCACCGGACCGCGCCGTAAGCAGGTGCAGGTCTCCTTGTGGGAAGGGGCCGAGGCCATCAGCAGCGGACCCGAGCGGCCAGTAGATGTCCGGCTTCTTACCGTCCTGCTTGCGCTGGCCTGCCTGAGCAATGCATGCGTTTACCATGTTGAGGCGCTCCCGGTGGTCTCGTTCCCTGCCAGCAATGCCTTTGAACTCGTCGCGAAAGACTTTGATCCGGATCAGCTCCTGGACGGGCGGTTTCTTTAGAGGCGCCTTCTTGTCCGGGAAGGCAATGACGAATGAATCAGTTTCCTCGTTCACGAACAGGTCTTCACGGCCCGGGCTGGGACGGTGCGGCTGCTCGTTCCAGTCGTATGAGATCCAAAGGAACGGTTCCTTGCCGGGAGTAAAGAATTCCAAATAATTCTGCCTTTTCTTTGCTTCCTCTGCCTCGAGCTGCAGCTGGCCAATGTTCAAGCCAGACAAGTGCACCGCGCGTGCGGCTTCGTTGCTGCCCTCTGGCGCACTGGCCACGGACGAGAAATCGCACCCAAGCGAGATAGCGTGCGCAGTTTCTATAGCTAGCCTGTCACCTGCGCTGGTGTTGACGGCCGGGAGAGCAGCCTGAAGGACACCCCTCTTCTTCCTGGCAGGCCCGCCAGCAGGAGGCTGGAGTTGCTTCCTCTCAGTGGCAGGGCGAGGCGGCCCCCGGGGAGCGGCCTTTCTCTTTTTCGCCTTACGTTTCTCTTTCTTCTTCTTGTTCCTGTCGTACGACTTGCCTCGTGGGACGTTAAGAGGCGTCTTCATTTCGGACTTTCTCTCAGATGGACGTGGTGGCACGGAGGACTTCGCATTACCGCCCACATGAAGTGCCGCAGTTTTGCTAGGTCTACCGGTGCCACCAGCCCTCTTCGAGCGAGCAGCCCTTAGCATTGTTCTCACGGCTTTTTCGGACTGCGATTAGCAGGAGCCTTGAGCCTTTACTCAGAAAAATTCCAAGCCGGTACCCAGTGCAAAAATAAGGGAATTTTCCCTTGTGGGTGGGTCCCGGTGCCACCTACCACCACAAAAATTACTAGTGGCACCGGTGACTGCAAAAATGCATATAACACCGCTGGTGGCACCACCGACGGTAAGCACACTAGTTGTGGATGTGGATAACCGAATGCCATTTTTCCCTGTACGGATCGGGACAAAAAGGCAATAAATTATCCCACTAGGGCAAAAATGGCATTTTTTATCAGGCCTATCGTTAATTGATTTAAAATTATTTATATATGTATGTATGTATGTATGTATGTATTATGTCGTAGTATGCATGTTATATATGCTATGTGTGTATGTACGTGTACATGTATTTATGTGTACTATATATATGTTTATGTATTTATGTGCTTATACATGTTTTTTTTTTTTTTAATGTATATATATATATCTATACTATATGTATTAACGTTGTATGTATGTGGTTGTATTTATATTTATTTTGCGCATATGTTTGTGTGCTTGGGGGGGGGGGGGGCTATGTGTGGGAGGGAGGCATGTTTTGGCCTACAATGGTAGTGAGATTAGTATGTCTCGGGTATGTGGTCCGTATTCAATGGGCTGCATGCCCGAGGCGTGCTAAGCTCTTCTTCCTTGTATGAGCCTTACGTGCATCCTTCCCTCCATAAGTCCTCATAAACACTAGGGGGGTCGAGGATCCGGGCAACTAACGCTTCGGGCATTTAGATTATTATATGGCCAGCTTCTTACCTGCGATATATTGATCTTCTACTATTTGAGCCTTCACATGTGTTTATCCTTTCCTCATATGTCTCCTCGTGTCTATTTGCTTGTTTGCCTGCGTCTGTTTTCCTTTGCTATTGCTTTTGTTTTGATAAGCCTATATTTTTCTCTGTTTGCTCTCTTTTCTACGAGGACTCATTTTATTATTGAATTTACTACAAGTTCAACACACTAATAATTAAAATTCTAAGTTGAAAAAAAAAAAAAGGATTCAACAAAGAAAACCTGAAAAGACTTCTTCTGGAGTCGGATGGTCGACGTACCTGTGACACAAAACATGATAAAGTGAGAAAGAACAACACTTACCAACTTGGCCAGTTTGAATTTTTGCACCCAAAAACAGGAAGCACGCAGCTGTCCTGCCAAAAATCTAAACTTCTATGTCTAGGCGGCACCACTCACCGATTCTTCCTGGACCTGCTGCTTTTTTGTAAACAGATTTTTGGCCGGACAGCGTGCTTCCTGTTTGTGGGTGCAAAAATTCAAACTGGTCTGCTGTAGGTGTTTGTTCGCTGTGTCAGTACTTGTGTCACAGGTACGTCGACACTCATCCGACTCAAGAACAGGTCAGAACTCAGGTCTTTTCTGCTTTTCTTTGTTGAATCTTTTTTTTTTTTTTTACCACTTAGAATTTTAATCATTAGTGTGTTGAACTTGTAGTAAACTATTATTTTTTTTTTTTCCAGCCAGGAGCTTGGATGGCTTTCCCGCGTCGCGTCGGACTGACAACAGGTTCTCTTCTTTCGCAGTTCTTCTCTTTCTTTCTTTCTTTTGCCCTCATAGTTTGTAATCCTTCCTTTCTTTCTTTTCTCTCTTTCTTCCTCTCTTTTCTCTCGTCTTTCTTTTATTTTCTTTCTTTTTTCTTTTTTGTTTTCTTTCTTTTGTTCTATTTCTTTTCTTTCGTCTCTTTCGTTTTTTTCTTTCTTTCGATCTCTCTCTCTCTCTTCTTCCGCCTTTTTTTTCTTTTCTCTTTCTTCTTTTTTTCTTTCTCTTGCCCTTACACTTGGTAATCCTTCTCTCTTTTCTTTCTTTCTTCTTTTCTTTTCTTTGTTCTTTTTTCCACTTTCCTTTCTTTTCTGTCCATCTCGTATACTCTCTTTCTCTCTCTCGCACACACACACACACACACACAAAGTCTCTCTCTGTCTCGTCTTCTTGCTTGCTTCTTTGAATTTCAGAACTCTTTTCGTTCCATTCGTTTTCTCTCGTTTTTGTTCTCTTTCTTTCTTTCTATTGTGAGACTAACTTAATAATCTGCCGTATACTAGCTGTGGCCTACAGTAGAAACTTTATTAAGAAAAGGGCGCCAAGGGAACGGCCCGAATACATACTAGGCCGGACATAGGTAATGGCTCTAACGACACACATTACATATGCCGGACCATACTTACTAACCCATTGATTATATTAATAGGTCTAACACTCCCCCTGGATCCAAGTTAATTATTAAATTGACTGTAGGTCCCAATACACCTATTCTGTGAAAGTTATAAAAACACAGACTCAACATACTAACGTTACTCTAAGACTTACCGTCACTCTCCAAGAGGTTGTGTCGATGGTGGCTACCCAGCTTGCTGAGGCAAGTATGTATCGATATCAATTAGACTGCATGCAGGGCAGCTCCCCCCAGTCAAACCAGGCCTAATCGACGAGAAGATTAGGTCCTACGCACCCCGTATCCTATGCTGAGTAACGTTAGATATGTGACACAGGCACAGTATGGTCATAATATACATATAATATTTAGTATATATATATGATCACATGGGTAGTCATAACATATAAAAATAAAATATATGATAGTATGTCCACCTGTGCTGACTTATCAAAAGGTATGACCAATCTGAACTACTAACTATTTATCTATCCGGTAGTATGAATTTATAAATTTGGCAGCGCTTCCCTTAGAGTGGTATAGAATGAAAACAAAATTATATATATATATATATATATATATATATATATAAAAGGACAAAGACACTATATCTGTAATTATTGGCGGGTTTGGTACATCCGTCTGGCTGCCAGATCGTGTTGTTCTACATTCCCATGTAGCACGTTCACCGACCAGATCGGACTCCAGGTTGGCCTCTTATTGGTTTTTATGTGTGTAAGTGTATAGAGATAGAGGATATTATGTAGGGATACAGCACAGCCGTCATGTCCTTCCGTCAGTGCCGGGCCAACTATTATGATTCACGCGCGCTGTCCGTCGGCACTGGGCACCATGTCCTTCCATCAGCGCTAGGTCAGCCAATCACGCGCTCTCCCCTTCAACTGCCTATGTGCGCCTTATACGTAATATGCGAGAAAATTATTATATTTGCATAGTAACTCCGGGAATATAAAAGTCCAGAAAGATAATCCTTTCCCCGAAAGATCTAATACGAGAATTGATCGGATTTTATCCCGAGGTTGGCGCGGTTTAACTTACTAAGCACAACGGAGATCTTCTCAGCCAGGTAATTGAATCTTTCTACCGTAAAATGTATTTTAGTAAATACATCCGCGATATTTTCCGTAACTTGTGGGTGACCGGAATAGTTTGACACTTCCCTCCCTCACGAGTTGTGGTAATAGATGGTACGGAACCTCTATGTGCTTGGTCCTTGCTTCCCCTAGCCCTTGCTTCCCCTAACCCTTTCTCCGATAATAATACCGTTCCTTCGTTATCCTCGAAGAGGGGTGTAGGACCTTCAAGATTTATTCCGATATCCCGTAAGGTTTGTTGTACCGCGAGAAGTTCTCTGACCACTTTATTAGCCGAAACTGTCTACATTAGCGAGGACTGGCACACTGAACATGTCCATTCCGGGTATTGTGGGCTTTCCTACGATATCATCGATTGCATTAGCCGCTGCACAAGATTCCAGGTGAGGTTTCCAAGTTTCCGGAGTTTTAGGAACCGAGAAGTTTGCTTCCAACATCTTCCGTAAGTTTCGATTTCCTCTCCTGAAAAATAGCGCCCGCGGGGTCAAGAGCCACAAAAACATCCTGTGTACCATGGCATAAGACACCTCCGGTTTGGGGACCTGGGACTTGGCCGCAATGCTTAAAGGGCATATAAGTAGCGGCCTGGTATGGACAGCTAAAAATATGAGCATCCCAATAAAGCACCTAAGGTCATAGCGCAAAAGGCGATGGTCCTTCTTCAGGGGAGCGGGATTATCGGAAGTGAACAGCGTTTTAGCCGGTATCTCCTTCATGTAACCCAGCTCTCTAATATTAGCAGCTCGTACTTGCGCTGGTGCAATTAAATCCCCTTTCCAGTTTGAATGATCTGGATGTTTTTGAACTCAGTGGCTTTACCCAGATCCTTACATCGGAAACCCTCTTTTCGAACTGTTTCACCATCTTGGTATGTCTTTCTTGAAATGTGGCATGGCAGCAAAGGACACCAGTTGAATGGTTTGTGGGCTACTCCCGTTTTACGAAAGAGGCTCGGTCTAACGTCAGGAGCTTGAACTCTAGTTCAGTTGTGAGCTCCCCATACAGCATGTTGTACCAAAGGCAGCCCGCCTCCGGGTGCCCGTATAAAGCTTTCTTTAGAAGCCAGACGTACCCTGTCATCTGAAATTCAGCCGGCGGTCGCGTGTAGGTAGGCGGTCGTGAAATCAATCAACCATAAGTCTATCCCAAAAAAGGCTGCGTAAGCTATCATGAGCAAAATAGTCCTACGCTGGGCTGTAGGAGAGTAAGTCTTTTTAGGATTGTACTGTGCATAAGCTTTCAGGAGGTCCCCTCTGAGGGTTATACGGGCTTTATGAAATTCATCCGCAGTACCTTGCTGTTTTACCGTGTCTATCTATTTATCGGAATAATGGGTATGCCCGACATTTCTGCTTCGCTCACTTTTCGCCAAACAAACGCCTTTAGTTCTTTGAGCTGTTCGAATTCTTTCTTTCTAGCTTGTTTACGGTCTTTCGGTTTTTGTACTGCGGGGAATTCCGGGAATTTCTCACTCACAAGACAATACTCCACTCGGTTTTCCTCCCGGGCGCATACCGTAACATGATCGTTCCTTGTCCTCTTTCCTGTGACAGTGTTCTCACTCGAAATTTCTGCTTGTTCGTGTGATCTCCATTCTGGTTTATGCGTGGCTCTCTGCGCCTCCACCCTCTCTCTCTCCCCCTCAACAAACGCAAATTCAGAAGTGACGTCAGCGGAATTATCGGTATTGAGCTCAGGGCTGACATTTGTGTTAATCGATTGAACGGGTACTTGTGTTCATGGGATCCGGGTATATATTGGCGCGATTTGCGGCGGGACTTTAGCGTATTTGAGGATTTCCGAGTCTAATATTTTATCTGTGATACCGTTATCGAATAAGACATTATGTGCGGGAAATCTCTTATATTTACGAGTAACTGGTGCAGAAGGGACTGCCGCTGTTCCCCGCCGTATCGCGGTTTCCCACTTATCCCCGTAAACTAATTTGGCTCCGAAAGCTCTTGCCGGAATTTCCATGTACGTCCCGGATAATTTTCGGCCTTTCCTTGGGCTTATGCCCCCTTTTTGTGTTCTTCATCTCCCCCTGTTCTACACTGGGTTGAGTGCCCTTGGGACTCGGAGGCTCCAAAGGAGGTGGATCCGAGGTCATGAATACCGGTCCCTCCTCCGTGTCACTGTTCTCGTCAGCTTGCGGAGTGGGGGGCGACTCTTCGATCAGAGGTGATCCCTGAGAAAGGGTTGGTCCGAAAGAGAGAGTTCCTACCAGGGGATTTCCTCCCCCTGCCGGAATCTCCTCCCCCGGGTCCTCCCCTGAAACGATACCTTGACTTTCTGGGGGCGTTTGTTGTGATAGAGAAGGAGGGGGCTGTTGCCAATTTACAGAGAACATCTCGTCCGAGACATCGTCTCTTTCAAGAGATTTAGATGCCCCTCTCTTCCCCAGTCTCCAAACGTCGAACATAACATTACGGACATTACCGTATATTTTCCTTGCAACCGGATCATATACCCGATAATATCCTTTGTTCCTTTCGTACCCGAGAAATACAACTTTCCTCCCCCTCTCGCCTTTTCCCCTCCTTGCATCCACCTTCATATACGCTAGACATCCGACAGGACGTAAATGGTGCAGAAGGGGCTTCCGCTTGTGGATGATTTCGTATGGGGACTTCCCTTTGAAGGGGCCATGGGCGAGTGGTAAGAGATTACAAAAGTAAGTAGAGGCTTTCTCAGTCTCCGTCCACATAGACTCGGGGAGCTTGCAGGTCCGCCACTCGTGCGATGTGCTCGTTCTATCTTGGCGACTGCCTGCTTCTCCCCTTTCGGAGTCTCTAGGAGGACCGGCTGATTGACATCAATCCAGGTCTGAAACTCCTTGTACTTTCCGTATTCCTGGTCAAACATGAGGGATTTCACTTTCTTTCCTGTGTGCCGTTCAAAGAAGGCAACGGCCTTGAGGAAACATATGAAAAACTCATTCTTATGTCTCAGGTAATAATCTAACTCGAATCCGGACGCGAGACATTTGACGGTGAACTTGTACTTCTTCCCGTCCCACGATGTGGTGTTCCACCAACCCTGGGTGTCCATTGATATATTAATCCCAGGGTGGCGTTCTACCACGTTGTGATTGTCTCCGAAATGAGGTGCCTTCTTTATTTAATTCCTTAAACACCACTCGCACCTCATTATGCGTTCTCTCCACTCTTTCCCCACTATCTTTACTCCCATATAGTTAACCATTCGTTCCATGGCTTTTACCCCTCTGTGCTTACACATACGATTAAACACAATGGCATGTATGTTTTCGTGATAGTGAGGACGAACGACAGGGCACAAAACTTTACTATCCGACACTTTACCCCTTTTTCCCTCAGCTCTCACCTCTCTCAGAATCTATCTCGGTAGAGTAAGGTATGTATGTATTAGGTGCATCACACCGCCAACCACAAATGCATGGAGACAACAAACAGTATATGTCATGATAGACAGGTGGGTTGGTCTTTTGAGAGAGATGAGAGAAGGCGTCAGGCTTGTACCCCCGAGTCCGACGTGTCGTCATCGTCGGGCCCGGGAGTCTCGCCCGTTGAGGACATAGTGGTAGGACAGTCTGTGGGCTCATATCATTCATTGGGGTTGAGTGGTGGGGTGCCTGGGGAATCAAACACCGTCAAGTGGTTAGGGAGTGCTCTCCCTCTAGCCACAATCTGATCTTCCTCTATGAGAATGGGCCTCTTGAGCACTATGACTCGATTGTTCTGATGCACAACGGCAAAACCCTTGCGTACCCATGCCAAGGTAGCAACTAACCCGTATTTTAAATGTGGGTTGTAAGTGGTGTGTGCATCGAGGACACTCACTTCCTCTCCATGAGCCCCTGACAAGTTCATTAGAACCTTTCTTTTGTACTCGGTTCTGATGCTCCCTTTCGCTATGCGAAACTTCTGTGGGGCTCTCTTGAGGTTGATAAACGTAGATCTATCTGGGGACTGTGTCTCGCTAGCACCACTATCATCTACCCACACTATAGTGTTGCTGTCAGTTTTGTGATCAGGGCTACCGTCCATCACCATAATGGAACACTCAGTGTGTTGGTTATCCTGTGGTTGTTCTTGAGTGGTTGTGTCTGTGTCTTGTGGGCTCTGAGACTCATCCCCCTCTGGCGGTGTTACGCCACCTAACACTGCCTCGAGCTCTTCTATCTCTTTCACCATAATATTATAGGAAGGATGATGCAATACCCCGTGCAAATGAGTTGTCGTGTTTTGTAGCAAGAGTTATATTACGCAGTCATGCATAGCATAATACATTTCTGTACAAAACTCGTCATACTCTTCCTCCTGATTCGCGATCAAACCATCTTTCTTGAGAGCATTTACTAACCTTTGTATCTCTTCAATAGGGGGTAGTCCCCCACCACTCAACACCCGTTTACCCTCCTTTACCCAAACGCTGCCACTTTCAGCGTTAGTAAAACTGGGCAAGTTTGGCAAGTGATCTGTGGTCTCTCCTGGCTCTCTTTCTACCATGGCCATAGAAGGTCTAAATAAAGGTGAAGGTGAAGTTGCGTGCAACACACGATACACAGATTGGTTGGACAACACAGCAGTACTAGGTTGCACAGGCGTGGTGTGACTCAAAGGCGGCACAGACAAGAAAGGTACAGACAATCCAGTTTCCCCCGTGCCTACTACTCCCCCTACTTCTCCCCCTACTTCTACTCCCCCTACTCCCCCTACTCCCCCTACTCCCCCTACTCCTACTCCCCTACTCCCTCTATGCGTGTAGTAGTAGTAGTAGTAGTAGTAGTAGTAGTAGTAGTAGTAGTAGTAGTAGTTGTAGGAGAGATAAGAGCAGTGGTTGTGATGCTGGGTTGAACAGAGGTGACACTTTCTTTCCACAATGTGACATTCGCAAACAAAGTGGCAGGTTCATAGTACATAGCATCATGAGGGGGAAGTAGACCAAAGTTCAGCTTTTCCCTAGTATCTCCTCTCTCTTCCTCTCTTGGTCAAGGTGGAGTGAGCAGAAATCATGGTCCACTAAGCTAGCCGCACACTCCCCACCTTTTGCTCCCTTTCTCGCCGCCCCCAACCTCCACCAACACCGGGCACTTGTGTCAGGCACTGTTGCCTCACACTGTTTGCTACTCGTAACGTGACAACTATTTATACGTACCGGTTTACCGTGGAGGTTGAGGGGTGGGCCACCGACTTCTCGTAAAGTGACGGGGTTGTCCCGTTTCACATGATTTTTACGTAACCCACCATTGTACGTCTGAGGGCCCAATTCCCTTCCAGAGGTATGATTTGGTTGAGATGGATTGGATCGACAGCCATATCAAGGGAGGTCATAAACTTATTCTCGTGAAGGGGTGGAATAGTGGGGCGAGTGATTGTGGAGGGGTTTTGTATAGATGATGCATGTCCTTTCTGTTCTCCCCCACGCACACTACCCTCATCAGCTCTCCCCTCCCTACTTCCTGCGCCAGATGGCTTAGATGCGTGAGATAAAAGTGGTATGAGGGGATTAGGTGCAGGGGGGGGGGGGGTCGTCTTCCTTCTTTCCTCTGTCTGTCTCTTCTCTCTTTCTCTCCATCATCATAATGGCCATGTGATATATCCCCAACTCACCATCTACTTCTGATTCTTCATCAGACTCAGAAGGAAGCTGGTTAGTTGGGTGCTCGTCTTCTTCTTCGCTTTCAGAATGAGAGGGTGAGTCAGAAGAGTCAGAGGATTCAGCGTTTAGGCTTATCATCTTGAATCTTGAAGACTTTTTAATGAAGTCTGATGCTTTCAGCCTTCGTCTTTCTCCTCTGCTACCTTCTTTCTTCTTCTTCTGCTTCTTTGCTCCTCCCTCTTCTCTCTTCGTGTGTCTGACTGCCTTCTCACTCTGACTGTCCTCTCCTTTCTCCTTCAGAGAATCACGTGCCCTCTCTCAGAGATCCTAGCCTTCCTTCTTATGGGGCATCTTAAGGGGCCGTGTCCGTCCTTAGGACAGTCTTTCAATTGACATCTCACAAGACAGAAAGCTATTTTATGGTCAGGAGATAGCAAATACCATCCTCTCCCTCACCATAACTCCCTAGTCCAGTCTGTGACAACTTATCTTTCTTCTTACCCTGAGCTGCCCCTGCCACTGTGTTAATAGCGATAGGGTCACTCTTAGAACTACCGGATCGGAGCCATAAAGTTTACGCATCCTAGCCTCAGCCACGTTGCATTGTGCTAACTGTTCTACTACCTTGAGAAATTCGGGCAGCTTAGGTCTTTGAGTAGGCAATAGGGAACACCAAGTGTTACGATAGTAGGCCTAAAAAGGAGGTAGGTGCTTTAGCTTCTTCATGATCATGCCTGTCTTCATCATCTCTGGTATCATTCCCATAGTCTTCTCTTGCGTCTTGACAGTAGTAAGATAGTCAGCTAGCGAACTATTTACCTCACTAACCTTCTTGGGGTAGGAGTGATATAGTTTCTCCTGATCCTCTTCAAACCTTATGAGGTCAAGGCCCCCATAATGTTTTTTGAGGGCAAGAAAACATGCCACTCCATCAGTGTCTCCCTGCCTCATGATAGTCATCACCTTCCTATCATGAGCACATGCCTGAAGTAAGAAAACATAGAGTAGCCTATTCGGTCTAGCTTCCTTCTCTTTCTGTTGTTGCTCATAATACTTGGCACTGAATTGTAGTGCAAATAACGGTGAGGGCCTACTCTTCCCCGTTAACACTGGTACCTGGGATTTTACGTCTGTAGGTATGATGGTGGTAGGAGCAGAGGCAGTTTGAGCACCTGTTGCTTCTTGACTCTCTTCTTTATTTCCCCTTTTACCTTCTACTTTCACTACTGTCTCCTCTTCCTCCTCTCAGTCTTCCTCTTCTTCCTTGGGTGACATAAAAGGTGCGTTAATAGGAGATTCAGGGCGTTTGGGTGGTAGTAGGGGTTTTGCTAAGGGGTGAGACTCAAAGCCTGGAATCATAAATAGTATTTCTGGTTGCGTAACACCTATAACTGACGTAAAAGTGTATTCGAATAGCTCCCATTCCTTTCCATAGTCAAACTTTGGAGGGTCTAGTCTCATCTTAACTAAATCAGAAGCTTGATACGCCATGGCGGAAGGTAGGAGGGGAGCTCAACTACCAAGATAGCTTTCTCTATGAGTAGAGAAGCGGGATTGCGTTAGGTCTTCCCCGTTAACACTGGTACCTGGGATTTTAGGTCTGTAGGTATGATGGTGGTAGGAGCAGAGGCAGTTTGAGCACCTGTTGCTTCTTGACTCTCTTCTTTCTTTCCCCTTTTACCTTCTACTTTCACTACTGTCTCCTCTTCCTCCTCTCAGTCTTCCTCTTCTTCCTTGGGTGACATAAAAGGTGCGTTAATAGGAGATTCAGGGCGTTTGGGTGGTAGTAGGGGTTTTGCTAAGGGGTGAGACTCAAAGCCTGGAATCATAAATAGTATTTCTGGTTGCGTAACACCTATAACTGACGTAAAAGTGTATTCGAATAGCTCCCATTCCTTTCCATAGTCAAACTAGTCTCATCTTAACTAAATCAGAAGCTTGATACGCCATGGCGGAAGATAGGAGGGGAGCTCAACTACCAAGATAGCTTTCTCTATGAGTAGAGAAGCGGGATTGCGTTAGGAAATTATTAGTTATTAACGTTATGCTAGTAGTTAGATGGTGTCTTCCGCACGATCCACCTAGTGTGTCTGGAGGTGCCTTCCGCACACACACCAGACTTGTGGTAGCCTTCCGCACACACACCATTCAAATATTTGGTGACAGCCTTCCACACGTTCACCCGTTCGTTCTTTCGGTGGCAGCCTTCCGCACGCCCCGATAAGACGCTATAAGTGAATAAAGTCTACCGGACCTAACGTTCACACTACTCATAACCTGTGAGACTAACTTAATAATCTGCCGTATACTAGCTGCCTAAAGTAGAAACTTTATTAAGAAAAGGGCGCCAAGGAAACGGCCCGAATACATACTAGGCCGGACATAGGTAAGGGCTCTAACGACATTACATATGCCGGACCATACTGACTAACCGATTGATTATAGTAATAGGTCTAACATCTTTCTTTCTTTCTTTCTTTTGCCCTCATACTTTGTAATCCTTCCTTTCTTTCTTTCTTTTCTCTCTTTTTTTTTCTTTCTTCCTCTCTTTTCTCTCTTTTCTCTCTTTTCTTTTTCATTTTCTTTCTTTTGTTCTCTTTCTTCTCTTTCGTTTTCTTTCGTTTTCTTTCTTTCTTACTTTCTTTCGATCTCTCTCTCTCTCTCTGTTCTTTCCTTTCTTTTTTCTCTTTTCTTTCCGCCTTTTTTTCTTTTCTTTTTCTTTTCTTTTTCTCTTTCTCTTGCCCTTACACTTGGTAATCCTTCTCAGAGTCTTTTTTCTTTTCTCTGTTCTTTTTTTCCTTTCTTTTCTTTCCTTTCTTTTTTCTCTTTTCTTTCCGCCTTTTTTCTTTTCTCTCTTTCTTGTCTTTTCTCTTAAATTCTCTTGCCATTACATTTGGTAATCCTTCCTTTCTCTCTTTTCTTTCTTCTTTTCTTTTCTTTGTTCTTTTCTTTCTTTTTTACTTTCTTTTCTTTTTCCGATGCTGCCTCTGCCTGTTTTTTCTTTTTCGTTTTCTTTTCTCTCCGAGTCTCCCTCTATTGAGTTCTTTCATTTTTCTATTATGATTGCTTACACTTGATAATCCTTCCTTTCTTTTCTTTGTCAGTTCTTTTCTCTTTCTCTCTCTCTCTCTCTCTCTCTCTCTCTCTCTCTGATTTCTTCAAGTTCTTTCTTGTGTGTGTGTGTGTGTGTGTGTTTTTTTTTTCCGCCGCCACTTTTTTTTTCTTTTCTCTTGCCATTACACTTTGGTAATCATTCCTTTCTCTCTTTTCTTTTTTACTTTCTTTTCTTTCTCTCTGCCTGTCTTCTTCGTTTCTTTCTTTTCTCTCCCTCCATTTTCTTTGCTTTTCTCCCCCCCCCATGGTAAGTCAAAGAGAGGGGGGGGGGGGGGGGGGTGTGGAGTGAAAACTAGTAATTCTGAAAGTGAAGACTGTTTGTTTACTAATAAATCTGGCATTACTAATTCTGAAAGTGAAGTTTGTTTATTTATTGAAATGAAGTTATTTTCAATTGTATGTGTACATATATTAAGACCGATATATCCGTAAAGATATCAAGTTATATACTGATACTATGATGCAAAGAAAACCGTCGTTCTGTCTTCATGACTAAAATATAAAAAAAGTCTTCATGACGAAAAAATAAAAAATTGTAAAAAAAAATTCGATTTTGATTCATTTAATATCAAAAAAAATTTGATTGTTTGAAAAAGTTTAATTTTGAAAAAAAAGTTCGACACGTTGATGTTTCTTGAAAAATCAACTTTAACTTTTTGAAAAAATTCGAGCCAAACTTTTTTTGTCTAAAAAACTTTTTATAAAAATCAAAGTTTTGCAGAGCAATCAATTATATCAAGTTGTGTGTCAACAGTAATATTATATACTATAATTATTATTATTATTATTATTATTATTATTATTATTATTATTATTATTATTATGGACACCGTGATAGCCCAGTGGTCAAGTTCTACCATCTGGGCCCTGTCGCCAGTTCGATTCCCGTCGGTGCCACCAGTATTTTCATTGAACATACCGATCCGTCTGGACCAGTATTTTCATTGAACATACCGGCCCGTCTGGAAGTGTTGGAACTGCCCTTGCGGGGGTGTCATTAGAGCTTATCGTCAATTCTTCGTACTCCCCTCACGGGTGAGACGATGGAGGCGCATGTGCAGAAATGCATCAGCCATTGACAGAGAAGCACTATTATTATTATTATTATTATTATTATTATTTAGGCCATCGGTCCTTTCCATGGGCTGATTGGTATAAAGCTCCTAGAGTAATGTTCTATGCCGTCACTTCCTTTATTCCACCGATTGGTGTGGAGACCTTCCTTATGGAATGGAGGACTGGATGCACATGGCCTTTTGGCTCAGCAATTGGCAGGAGATACACTATTATTATTATTATTATTATTATTATTATTATTATTATTATTATTATTATTATTATTATTATTATTATTATTATTATTATTATTATTATTATTATTATTATTATTATTATTATTATTTTGGACACCGTGATAGCCCAGTGGTCAAGTTCTACCATCTGGGCCCTGTCGCCAGTTCGATTCCCGTCGGTGCCACCAGTATTTTCATTGAACATACCGATCCATCTGATCAGTATTTTCATTGAACATACCGGCCCGTCTGGAAGTGTTGGAACTGCCCTTGCGGGGGTGTCATTAGAGCTTATCGTCAATTCTTCGTACTCCCCTCACGGGTGAGACGATGGAGGCGCATGTGCAGAAATGCATCAGCCATTGACAGAGAAGCACTATTATTATTATTATTATTATTATTATTATTATTATTATTATTATTATTATTATTATTATTATTATTATTATTATTATTATTATTATTATTATTATTATTATTTAGGGAGTACATAGGCCATCGGTCCTTTCCATGGGCTGATTGGTATAAAGCTCCTAGAGTAATGTTCTATGCCGTCACTTCCTTTATTCCACCGATTGGTGTGGAGACTTTCCTTATGGAATGGAGGACTGGATGCACATGGCCTTTTGGC
>WBZZ01003464.1:155000-177500 GCA_019918135.1 Paulinella micropora
TAATAATAATAATAATAATAATAATAATAATAATAATAATAATAATAATAATCATAATCCTGAATAATAATACTGAATAATACTGAACAATAATAATAATAATAATAATAATAATAATAATAATAATAATAATAATAATAATAATAATAATAATAATAATAATAATAATAATAATAATAATAATAATAATAATAATAATAATAATAATAATAATAATAATAATAATAATAATAATAATAATAATAATAATATATCTGAGGCGTACTGATGCAGCTAATGGCATATCCTCAACGGACATAAGCCTCCAATACCCTTGTTCGAGGTCCTCCACCCCCCCGTGTCAGTCTCTCGCCTGATGATCGGGGCCACCGATGGAGCTCCTGAGGGCAAGACTGCACTAAGCCGAGGTTATTCCGCAGTCCCAGCAACCTCTTGCAAGACGTCACCGAATGTGCAAGTGCATACACCAAGCGCGGTTGCTAGAGCTGCCTCGAAACCCCACCCATAACAATCTGGTGTCTGCCGGGTCCTGGGCTATCAACCAGCATATGCGGAGTTTAAAATCTTTTACGCGCGCAACGACCCTCCTCCCCAGCATCTACCACCAAAGGGTTATGAGTTGGCGTCACAGTTTAACGCCTTGAGGCCATTGGGCTGAAACTCTGTTTAGCAAGTGTGACTAGGTTTTTTCATCGGGATTTCCCTCAAATATGTCACAGTCAACACTCCAAGAATAATAATAATAATAATAATAATAATAATAATAATAATAATAATAATAATAATAATAATAATAATAATAATAATAATAATAATAATAATAATAATAATAATAATAATAATAATAATAATAATAATAATAATAATAATAATAATAATAATAATAATAATATAATAATAATAATAATAATAATAATAATAATAATAATAATAATAATAATAATAATAATAATAATAATAATAATAATAATAATAATAATAATAATAATAATAATAATAATAATAATAATAATAATAATAATAATAATAATAATAATAATAATAATAATAATAATAATAATAATAATAATAATAATAATAATAATAATAATAATAATAATAATAATAATAATAATAATAATATACTTCCTGTAAGGCATACTGATGCAGCTGATGGCACGATCCGTTTCCGGACATGAGCATCCATGCCCTTGTTCGAGGTGCTCCATCCCCACCTAGTCAGTCTCTCGACTGATTATAGGGGCCGCCGATGGAGCTCCTGAGGGCAAGACTACACTAAGCCGAGGTTATTCCGCAGTCCCAACAACCTCTTGCAAAACGTTGCCGTATGTGCAAGTGCGTACACCAAGCATGGTTGCTAGAACTACCTCAAAACCCCACCCATAACAATTTGGTATCCGCCTCGAGCAAGGGTATTGGAGGCTTATGTCTGTTGAGGATATGCCATTAGCTGCATCAGTACGCCTCAGATATAGTATTATTATTATTATTATTATTATTATTATTATTATTATTATTATTATTATTATTATTATTATTATATTATTATTATTATTATTATTATTATTATTATTATTATTATTATTATTATTATTATTATTATTATTATTATTATTATTATTATTATTATTATTATTATTATTATTATTATTATTATTATTATTATTATTATTATTATTATTATTATTATTATTATTATTATTATTATTATTATTATTATTATTATTATGATTATTATTATTATTATTATTATTATTATTATTATTATGGACACCGTGATAGCCCAGTGGTCAAGTTCTACCATCTGGGCCCTGTCGCCAGTTCGATTCCCGTCGGTGCCACCAGTATTTTCATTGAACATACCGGTCCGTCTGGACCAGTATTTTCATTGAACATACCGGTCCGTCTGGAAGTGTTGAAACTGCCCTTGCGGGGGTGTCATTACAGCCTATCGTCAATTCTTCGTACTCCTCTCACGGGTGAGACGATGGAGGCGCATGTGCAGAAATGCATCAGCCATTGACAGAGAAGCACTATTATTATTATTATTATTATTATTATTATTATTATTATTATTATTATTATTATTATTATTATTAAGACACTTGCGAAGAGATGGACAAGCCGTTCACGCAAGAGGAGGTCCCTGCAAGGCAACGTGCCCTGAGTAACCACAAAGCTTGTGGCGAGGACAAAGTGAAGAACGAGATGCTCAAGTATGGCGGCGCCTACATCAATGGCTACTTAACGCAGTACTTCAACTGGATTCGAGAAGCCGAGAGGACTCCAAAGGCTTGGGGCAAGGGGATCATCGTCAATATCCCCAAGGGTGGGGATCCTACGGATCCTGACAACTGGAGGGATATCTCGATTATTAGTTGCCTTGGTATGCTGTATCTGTCCTTATTAGCTACTCGTCTAACGCTCTTCGTGGATGGCCCGGATAAGCTACGTCCAGAGCAGGGAGGCTTCCGCCCGGGGCGTCGCACTACGGATCTGGTCTTTACCCTTTGGCAGAGGTTGAAGGGGCGTTATCTGCAGAAGCGGGAGTCGTATGTCCTGTTCGTGCTTTCACTCTGTTTGGAGAGATGGCCTATTTGAGAGGCTCTGGAAGCATGGTGTAAGGGGCAAGTTCTGGCGCACGCTACGCAGGTGCTACGAGCAGACTTCCTCGCAACTGCTAGTTGATGGAGCACTCACCCCCGAAGTACTGGAGGGTGTAGGGGTCCAACAGGGGTCCCCTCTCTCTCCCACACTCTTCAACGTCTTTATGGATGAGCTTTGTGATCGGCTGATCGGCTGGCGAGTGCCCTCAAGATCACGGATGTGAAGCGGCTGAACGATATCAAGGCACTTCTATACGCGGACGACGTGGCCCTCATCGCTCACAGTCGCACCGAGCTCCAGAAGATGGTCAATGTTGTGGCCAAGTTCGCGGAAGATTACCGGCTGGAAGTCAACTTGAAGCCCGGCAAGACGGAAATCATGCCCATTTACACGTCGAGCAAGGCGAAACGACCAAGTATCAGGGAGCGAGAGGGGAGTACGAAGAATTGACGATAAGCTCTAATGACACCCCCGCAAAGGCAGTTCCAACACTTCCAGACGGACCGGTATGTTCAACAATAATAATAATAATAATAATAATAATAATAATAATAATAATAATAATAATAATAATAATACTGAATAATAATAATAATAAGAATACTGAATAATAATACTGAATAATACTGAATAATAATAATAATAGGCTTCCTCAGACTATAGCATCAGATCCAGATCCTGGACATGTGCCTCCATTGGGTCACCAGGGTCAGCCGTTCCCAACGCATTGTCAGAACACCAACCAGACATAGCAGCAACAGCAACAGCAGGGGCAGATGAGGGCTGTGAAGTGCATGAAGAGCTAGATGCGAGGGTGTTAGCTGAAGAGAAGAACTCGGAGACACTACGCTGCGCTCCCGAACCCCTCTCTCTAGCCAGGACGTCCACACTGCGCGGACGGCCGCGCCGCGCAACATCAACGTCACTTGGGGGAGAGGGTGGGACAGAAGCTGATGGAACCTCAGTGAGGTCAATCACCTCCTCGCCCCCATCCTCCACCCCAAGCTCCTCCCTTTTACCTTCCCTAGCAGACCAACACTCAGACACATATGATCCAAACAACACATCCAACTTTGGAGGGGGACGCAACGCTGTAACCCTAACAACGCAGCAAGCCTAAAGTTACTGCGGAAGCGCGACTTCCCCTGAAAAAACTTACAAAACAATCGTGATTGATCCACAGGCGACATATCATCCCAACCCTGCCGCACAGAGCCCTCCCGCTCCCGCCCAAGCAACACATCTTCCACCACAACCTCACCGCCTAGGACCTCACCACCCTCCTCACTCCCTCCATCCCCCTCAGCACCCCCCACAGCCATGCCACCGAGCCTCTGCATACTCAGCAACAGCTGCTTACGTCTCGCCTCATGCATGGGGCAATCCCATAAGAAGTGCGCAAGGGACTCATTGACATCATCATGACAACAGAAACAGCGAGGGGACATGCCACTGACCAACTTGCTGTGGTACAACCGCAGGCGGTTGTTGCAGCTGAGCAACCTTCTCCGAAGCAGATTATAATGCGCATCATCAAGGGCTACCCATCTTGGGAACTCCTTAGTTCCAAAGACTTGTCTTAGGATGACTCGCAGGCCATCAGTAAGATCGCTGCCTGCCTCTCGCTTGTCCCACATCAGTTGCTGCACCATCTTGACGTCCTGCTGAAGGGCCCACTTGTCCACAGTCGAACTCCAACCCTCGAGGTCCTTCTCAGAGCTATTTAGGAGCTCCTGAAGCCCTTGTTGTAGATCCATTGAGTCCCTGATAGCGCCTTCGGCCTCCGCAGTCCAGTCGGATTTGACATGAGATGCGATGACAGGAAATCGCTCCTCCGGTAGAACACGCAGCCGTCCATAGAACTTCAGTTGCGCCGCCCGCCGCAGACGCTCCGCACTCAAAGAGCGCGCCAGAAAGAGTGTAATCCACTTGCTTGTCTTAGGGCTGATGCCGAGAATCATCCTCATGGGGCGCAGCATTGCTGCCTCCAGCTTGGTGAGCTGCGATACGGGGGCACGCCAGACATCGAAGGCGTACTTCAGCTTGGCTCCCACAAGTTGATTCCAGCACATGAGACGATACCTAGCTTGTATCTCACCTGCACACCACAAAAAGTACCAACCTGCGGTGGCGACTTCAGTGACACGCGTAGCCCGCAGGGCCTGCTCCTTCCACTTCAGGTCGTCGGTGATAACCACTCCCAGGTACTTGTACTGACTGGTGACACAAAGCTTCTGGCCGCGAAACCACACCAAGGGCTCACCACGGGTGAGACGATGGAGGCGCATGTGCAGAAATGCATCAGCCATTGACAGAGAAGCACTATTATTATTATTATTATTATTATTATTATTATTATTATTATTATTATTATTATTATTATTATTATTATTATTATTATTATTATTACTATTATTATTATTATTATTATTATTATTATTGTTATTATTATTATTATTATTATTTTATTATTATTATTATTATTATTATTATTATTATTATTATTATTATTATTATTATTATTATTATTATTATTATTATTATTATTTATTATTATTATTATTATTATTATTTATTATTATTATTATTATTATTATTATTATTATTATTATTATTATTATTATTATTATTATTATTATTTTATTATTATTATTATTATTATTATTATTATTATTATTATTATTATTATTATTATTATTATTATTATTATTATTATTATTATTATTATTATTATTATTATTATTATTATTATTATTATTATTATTATTATTATTTATTATTATTATTATTATTATTATTATTATTATTATTATTATTATTATTTATTATTATTATTATTATTATTATTATTATTATTATTATTATTATTATTATTATTATTTATTATTATTATTATTATTATTATTATTATTTATTATTATTATTATTATTATTATTATTATTATTATTATTATTATTATTATTATTATTATTATTATTATTATTATTATTATTATTATTATTATTATTATTATTATTATTATTATTCAGTGGACACCGTGATAGCCCAGTGGTCAAGTTCTACCATCTGGGCCCTGTCGCCAGTTCGATTCCCGTCGGTGCCACCAGTATTTTCATTGAACATACCGGTCCGTCTGGACCAGTATTTTCATTGAACATACCGGTCCGTCTGGAAGTGTTGGAACTGCCCTTGCGGGGGTGTCATTAGAGCCTATCGTCAATTCTTCGTACTCCCCTCACGGGTGAGACGATGGAGGCGCATGTGCAGAAATGCATCAGCCATTGACAGAGAAGCACTATTATTATTATTATTATTATTATTATTATTATTATTATTATTATTATTATTATTATTATTATTATTATTATTATTATTATTATTATTATTATTATTATTATTATTATTATTATTATTATTATTATTATTATTATTATTATTATTATTATTATTATTATTATTATTAGTAGTAGTAGTAGTAGTAGTAGTAGTAGTAGTAGTAGTAGTATTATCATTATTTAACTGGAGCCACCAGCCCCCAGAACATCTTAACGGAGGCTGTCGACCCCGCAACTACAGCGATATTCCACATTGACGGCTCCGGTTTCCCAAAACTGGGCCATGCGGGGGGTTTCGGCGCTATTTTTATGTTCCAAGAACACCTCATTGCCATCTTCGGATCACATGAAACACCCCACCACCAGCACACACCCCACCACCAGAACACCCCACCACCGCCGCGGTTGTCCTCCACTATATACACACACGCCGATGGCAACCATACCAAACCCATGGTTTTACAGACTACAAAGGCCTTGCAGACTGCCAGCTCGAAGGCGAGTATCAACAACTATTCCCACAACGCCCATACCCCATCCTATGGGATGCCATCGCCAGATACAAACTCACGCAAGGGCACCTGCAGATACACTGGGTCCCTTCACACGTTGAAAACAGCTTCGAATGGCGACACTGCCTCAACAAAATCTGCGACCGACTAGCTAAGGAAGCAGCTCTCCTCCCCATACACCGACTTCTAGATGACTGGCGGCACAACCATCCTCCCACGTCACTAGCACTACCCCCTCCACCGATACCACAATACCGCCTACTTCTCCCGAGTGGATATACCAAACATTTCACCAAGTTACCACCCCAGCTGATATCCTATCCGGACAAACATCAAGCAATCTTGGAAGCACGCCGTGACTTCGATCTGGACGAACTACGCACGGCCTTCAACGCCAAAAAGGGCCCAGTTGCCGGACTCGACCAAGTCCCTCCAACTGCACTGCGCTTACTTTCCCACGAAGGACAATTATACATCCTGCAGTACCTCAACTTTTGTTGGCGAGAGGGTAAAATTCCAAGCGAATGGAAACCCACCCAACTGACACAACTGTGGAAGGAGAAAGGCACGGGAGCCAACCCGAGCGAATGTCGTCCCATCATGATCTCACAAGCAATCAATGACATGAACCTTTATTTGAAAATGGTCGACCTCCGACTAAGAAGCCTTATGCTGGAAGTAGGCACCATGAGCAAAACCGCTAAAGCAAACTGCCCACGTATATCAGGGGCCGATGAATCCAACCTCACCCTACGTCTGATTCTATACGATGTCCAGAGCGCAGCAAGGGTAACCAACCGCGTACATACCCTCTTCATCACAGCGATAGATGTAGAGAAAGCCTTCGACTCAGTGGAACTCCCAGTACTCCAAAATGCCATCGCGAACACAGTGGCCCCCAGACGCCTTTCCCGAACTCTACCGATTCATTCAACATCTCTACCAAGGCGCCCTGATCCACACAGGCAAAAAAGGCTCTACTATCCATGACTCTACGTCGGTCTACCGAGAACGGGGAACTGCTCAGGGCAGTCCCATCAGCCCCACCCTCTTTAGCATCGTCTACGAATACCGACAGCGATTAACATCAGCCGCATCCCCGGGTGATCCCCAAGATGAATACCAGTTCTACGGACACGCCAGACAGTTCAACTCCTGGCCCGGCCTGAGGGGAAAAACCCTAACCAAGGAAGACGTCACAATCCCCCCTAAACACGCCTTCGCCGATGACGAATGGCACGCATACGGGGGACCAGGCTCCAAAGAGATATATATATATCGCGTGCTCAAGCAGGATTCAACAAGTCCCAACGCCAACTACAGGCCACTGGCTTCGTCACGGAAGCTTCCAAAAGTTTCACCCTAGGAATCACGGTATACCCATCGGGTTACATCGAAGACTTCGACGTTGGCTTGCGGGGAGTGGATGGCACCCCCATTCCAAGTCTGACGAAATACGAAAAATTCCGATCCCTAGGATTGTTCACATCAGGGCTTGACGACCACAAACTTCAGCTTCAGGAAGCCACGAATACTCTCTTATTAGCCACCCAGGTGGCCCTACACCTCAATGTATCCAAAGCACACAAACGAGAAGCGCTCCGAGACCTGGTACCAGGCACCCTCGACTTCCCCCTCGGCTGGATCTCTATCACAGAATCAGAGACAGATACCCTGGATACATACCTACGGGAATGCTTCCGCGGTACACTAGATCTGCGACCGACCGATATCCCAGTTGCTTACCTCTACGCTCCAAGAGGGAAGTGCGGCGGCTTGGGGCTCCCTCGGTTTAAAGACCGAGCCAACCTCAGAATTGCAGCCGTATTCCTATGGGCGTTATTTTTCCACAATAAATCGACACAAATAGCGACCCTAGACCCCCTTTATCGACCCAACCCCATGAACCCCCGCCCACCAGCCCTACACGACGAGAACGCAAACAACACCCCACACTGGACCCTCAGAGCCAACAGATCCTACAACAGCTCGCGGATCTTAGAATCCCGAACACCTACCTACACCAGGCAAGATTGCCTCCGACCCATAGTTGGCGCCCCGATGACGACAGCTACAGGGAAGACCCTCCAATCGGCGAAGCATACTACCACCAATCCATCCACTCCAACCAACCCTCTCACCCCCCCATGGAAGGACATCGATGCCGACAACCACCGACCACCTCCCACTCGGAACCAGCCCTTCCTTGATTGGCACTCTCACGAACTGCTTTTAGAAAAATCCAGGTATTCAGGCCACCTGGGAATAGAATGGATGTGCGCGCTCCGTGACCTCGGGATTGACATCCAACTCCGACAAGAACACCCGACCGAGACTGAACTACACCCTACGTCATCACCGTCCAACACAGGTTTACGGGGACCATCACTCTAACCGAGAACAGCCGCCAAGCCATCCTCAAGGCGAAAGCAGCCATCCGGGACCGTAACTACCGGAGTCTCCGCCACCGCCTCTCAACGAACCTAAGCAAACCTGCCCCAGCCCCACGATTCGCCCTCAAATGGGGGTCGGCCTCAGAAATGAGGGGCGAGCACTGCAAATCTCCCACCAGTATCTAGGTCCGCACACCACCAGAGCAGACTGGGAAGTACGGATCATCCTCTTGACGCAACTAGCTGCTATAGCGACACCGGCCATGCGCAGCGTCCGAACCAAAAACAAAGAGGACGCCAAATGTCAATTCTGCGACAAGATAGGCACTATCGATCACTACATGGCCTCCACGAGCAAACTACACCCCCCGGAGTATATACAAGCCATCAACCACCGCCATTCCGCCTCTAGACAAGCTATAAAGCGACACCTAGGGCTCGGTCCAGACCTCGACCGCACCCAACAACCCACCCACATGGTGGTCATCGCCGAAGAAGGTAAACACACCCCGATCCCACCTGAAATCGACATTACTCTCCCATGGTCCACCCTCGGTGAAACCGGAGAAACATGCCGTCACGATCGCATACACCCAGCGGCAGCACTGGCCGAAGAACTACAAGAGGCCAAACTCCCCTGGAAACCGGACCTGATTCACACCTCACGTCACATCCCCACGCGTGTTCCTCGTAGAAGCCACCACTCACACAGATGAATGGCTAGTCCGAATGGACCAATCTATACACGCAAATGCATAAGGGGAATGTATTCGGCGGACCTGGGGCAAAGATAGCAAAAGAATCAATCCCCCCTACAACCCAAAAGACTGAGGAGAGGACCCCCCTATTGAATGGCCACTAATACCGTGGATGGCTATAGCTACCAACCCCCCCCCCCCCCCCGGGTATAATCCGCAAGCAATCTACGAACACAAGTACCTTGAATACCAAAAACGAATCCAAGATCTCCAGCTAGTGGCATCTGGTCAATGCATATCCAACCTGCTAATGATAGCTATGGGAGCGAAAGGTTACATCCCTGTCTCAGGATATAAAGCAATTCAGGAACATTTCTCTAAAGCGCAAGCCACCGCAGTTTACCGCGACCTCACCGAGCTCTGCCATGACCACATCCTCACGATCTGGAACTTACTGCATGCATGCCCGACGCCTGCGATCCCCTCCCTTACTCCCCAAGCCGGACACAACAACCAGCCATCTCACTCCAACGACGAGCACGACCAAGAACAACTATAGGAAAAACCCAACCTCAACCCACAAGGAACTCCTCCGCCAGCCAACCAATGTCCAACAAACTTGCGTGCATAGATTGGTCCCACCTCGATTCCCAGAAAAACATATACAGCACCAACAAGTACCCAACGACCCCTACAAACGGCCAACGAAGTCATATACAGTGCCAACGTGTACCCAACACGCTAACAAACCCACGACCAACGTGTGTCCAACAAACCAACTAACTTTGAACTAAAACCACTGGAGAACCTACCACCCTGACTGTTGTGAAACTACCCACCTTTCACACAGAAGGCTACCACCACGTGTTCGGCCAGTCGTGCTCGGCCACATGTCTTTCCTCATTTGACGGTTCCGGTACTATGATCACAAGTTCTGTTCTCTCTCATTTGAGGGTTAAGACTAGGTTCGGAGCCAACACGTGAAGGTAGATGAGGCTCTGGCAACAGTCCTATCGGCTTACAAATACTTATTAAAAACACTATTATAAAAGCAAACCGTCGTTCTGTCTTCATTAATAAAATATTAAAAAAGTTATAAGTATGATTTTGAAAAAAGTAAAAAACTTGTGAAAAAAAATTAATTGTTTGAAGTGACGTTGATGTTGCGCGGCGCGGCCGTCCGCGCAGTGTGGACGTCCTGGCTAGAGAGAGAGGGGTTCGGGAGCGCAGCGTAATGTCTCCGAGTTCTTCTCTTCAGCTAACACCCTCGCATCTAGCTCTTCATGCACTTCACAGCCCTCATCTGCCCCTGCTGTTGCTGTTGCTGCTATGTCTGGTTGGAGTTCTGACAATGCGTTGGGATCGGCTGACCCTGGTGACCCAATGGAGGCACATGTCCAGGATCTGGATCTGATGCTATAGTCTGAGGAAGCCTATTATTATTATTATTATTATTATTATTATTATTATTATTATTATTATTATTATTATTATTATTATTATTATTATTATTATTATTATTATTATTATTATTATTATTATTATTATTATTATTATTATTATTATTATTATTATTATTATTATTATTCAGTATTATTCAGTATTATTATTCAGTATTATTATTATTATTATTATTATTATTATTATTAATTATTATTATTATTTTGGAGTGTTGACTGTGACATATTTGAGGGAAATCCCGATGAAAAAACCTAGTCACACTTGCTAAACAGAGTTCCAGCCCAATGGCCTCAAGGCGTTAAACTGTGACGCCAACTCATAACCCTTTGGTGGTAGATGCTGGGGAGGAGGGTCGTTGCGCGCGTAAAAGATCTTAAACTCCGCATATGCTGGTTGATAGCCCAGGACCCAGCAGACACCAGATTGTTATGGGTGGGGTTTCGAGGCAGCTCTAGCAACCGCGCTTGGTGTATGCACTTGCACATTCGGTGACGTCTTGCAAGAGGTTGCTGGGACTGCGGAATAACCTCGGCTTAGTGCAGTCTTGCCCTCAGGAGCTCCATCGGTGACCCCGATCATCAGGCGAGAGACTGACACGGGGGGGTGGAGGACCTCGAACAAGGGTATTGGAGGCTTATGTCCGTTGAGGATATGCCATTAGCTGCATCAGTACGCCTCAGATATAGTAAATCTGCCTTGGAGTGTTGACTGTGACATATTTGAGGGAAATCCCGATGAGAAAACCTAGTCACACTTGCTAAACAGAGTTCCAGCCCAATGGCCTCAAGGCGTTAAACTGTGACGCCAACTCATAACCCTTTGGTGGTAGATGCTGGGGAGGAGGATCGTTGCGCGCGTAAAAGATCTTAAACTCCGCATATGCTGGTTGATAGCCCAGGACCCAGCAGACACCAGATTGTTATGGGTGGGGTTTCGAGGCAGCTCTAGCAACCGCGCTTGGTGTATGCACTTGCACATTCGGTGACGTCTTGCAAGAGGTTGCTGGGACTGCGGAATAACCTCGGCTCAGTGCAGTCTTGCCCTCAGGAGCTCCATCGGTGGCCCCGATCATCAGGCGAGAGACTGACACGGGGGGGTGGAGGACCTCGAACAAGGGTATTGGAGGCTTATGTCCGTTGAGGATATGCCATAAGCTGCATCAGTACGCCTCAGATATATTATTATTATTATTATTATTATTATTATTATTATTATTATTATTATTATTATTATTATTATTATTATTATTATTATTATTATTATTATTATTATTATTATTATTATTATTATTATTATTATTATTATTATTATTATTATTATTATTATTACGTTCACATTATTATTATTATTATTATTATTATTATTATTATTATTATTATTATTATTATTATTATTATTATTACTATTCAGTATTAATATTGTTCAGTATTATTATTATTATTATTATTATTATTATTATTATTATTATTATTATTATTATTATTATCATTATTATTATTATTATTATTATTATTATTATTATTATTATTATTATTCAGTATTCAGCCCAATGGCCTCAAGGCGTTAAACTGTGACGCCAACTCATAACCCTTTGGTGGTAGATGCTGGGGAGGAGGGTCGTTGCGCGCGTAAAAGATCTTAAACTCCGCATATGCTGGTTGATAGCCCAGGACCCAGCAGACACCAGATTGTTATGGGTGGGGTTTCGAGGCAGCTCTAGCAACCGCGCTTGGTGTATGCACTTGCACATTCGGTGACGTCTTGCAAGAGGTTGCTGGGACTGCGGAATAACCTCGGCTTAGTGCAGGCTTGCCCTCAGGAGCTCCATCGGTGGCCCCGATCATCAGGCGAGAGACTGACACGGGGGGGTGGAGGACCTCGAACAAGGGTATTGGAGGCTTATGTCCGTTGAGGATATGCCATTAGCTGCATCAGTACGCCTCAGATATAGTATTATTATTATTATTATTATTATAACTTATGATAGATGATATTATTGAAAGAACATTCTTGATAGTTAGTGCCAACACAAGCAGCCTGGTCCAAAGACGACCTCCCGAATCAGCGACTTCAACAACTCCAGAATCCTCACCAAACCCACCTCCTCAGTACGCACTTATTACCTGTGCCAATATCAAACAAGCAAGATACGCTCCGCTTGTTAGACGTATGGACCAGTTACACAAAAAAGGAAAAGGCAGAAATTCTACACTACCATCTCCTCGAATAAGGCGAAATGCTCCCAGCCTCGGACCTCAAGTCATTAACTGGCTCTGCGCACTTCCCAAAAGAAAAGTACAATAAGGGAAAAGAGAAGACGGACTTGCACCACAGCAACTAAACAGCGACCGGTGTAAACTCAAAATCAAGCCTAGCAGTAGCAATAGCAACCGGCGTAGCTAGAATGATCTCAGAAGTGGGCATCATCAGTGCCAAAGATATTGCATTGGGAAGTTTTCGAATTAGTTGACTCCAACAGTTTGAGTTTTATTAATTACAAATTTTACTGAAAAATACTGCATCAATTAATTCGTTATTACAAAGATAATTCATAAATTAACTCTACAAAGATAATTCATAAATCAACTCGAGCGTGTCGATGAAAACTCAAAGCGCTCGATTGGATTTTCAATTCTCTAATGAGAGTCAAGCAACTCGAGCTCCTTTTGGGTAAAAATGCGAAACCTATCAGTCAGACAGATCAAATGAAATGCAGCTGGAAGCTTTGCGCCAAATACAATATTATTTTATACCTACTCAGTAGCAAGAGCAAGATAGAAAAACGAGATCGAGAAGGGTATTAGATGCATAGAGTCGGACAAATACACGGGTAAATGAAAAAACAGGCAAAAACTACACGAATAAGGATAGTACCTTGACAACGACCAACGAAGAGGAATCAGTAAAATAGTCAAGAGTGGGAACACTATGGCGATAGATGATCGCTGGATCACAATCATCACCTAAACAACAGGAATGAATCTATTTGGGTAATATAGATTTATTTTCCAAAAAAGCAAAAGGACTGTGGAAAATACATTAGACGGAGGGATGAATGGATGGATTAATAATCCACAAATAGCAGTAGTTACCACAATTGACGCCAGCTGGATAAAGGTGAACTTGGCGATAACCCAGTACGAACAATGCAGAGCGTAAGGTTCGTTCGACCGCTTTCCGGGGTCCGTCAGCAACATCAGGCAACGGTCTACCAGTTGGTTGCCAGCAGTCGCAGTGACTCCCATGTACCTAGAAAACATTTCCACTATTGCTATTGCTAAAAAAATAGAATTTATTACTATTCCCCGATTTCTCTGCTATTTGGCAAATAGCTGATGTTAAGTTTCAAAAATATTGTTAACGAGGCGAAAGGGTTTGATTGAGCGCGAGAGCGTGTGCACATGTGAGTGCATGCGCATGATGCTTGCGTAAAAATCTTTACATAGCAACAGTAGTGGGATATCTCCATTCGGGAAACTGGTTATGAACGATACAAAATGGCAGGCTTAACAAAATGGCAGGCTTAATCTAAATCTGGTACTTACAAGAAGACGCCGTACAACACAGGCAAGGGAATATAGCTCATCGCCTTACGCCCATAGAGTGCTACCAGGCCGATCAGTACATGCACCTAGAAGCATAAAACCACATGTTTTTATAACGAAATTATTGAAAAAAATAATGATGTTGCCATTTTTCAACTTCCAAGGATAAATACAATTGAAAGACGAATTTATCATCGGAAAGAGTGGGTGGTGGCGGTACAGGTTGTAGATAGAAAAATCAATGAGACATAAAAGACAAATTTCGAGATATGTGCTTCCAATAAAAAAAGGAAAGGCAAATATATATATATATATTCCAAGGATTGGGTGTATTTTCACATTGATCGGGAGTCGGTGTCTGGGTGAGCGCGGCGTTAATGCTAAGAGATACTGAGATATGAATAGAAGTTATGTGATTGACCATGAGGGAGCTCACTCGTTGTTCGACGACTGATTTTGGCACAATCTTTCCCAGAGCCATGGTGATGGACTTCGGTGCCTTGATGGGGTCGGAAGTACTAACGCCAGCAGCTTCTTCATCTAATGCATAGTCGTAGTGTATTTTATTTAAAATACTCAAAAACTATATATAAAGTACAAAAGATATGTTGAATATATGAAATGGATGGATGAATGAATACAACATAAAATGCAGCATGGATGATACAAAATACGTAACAGAAGTCCTAGCAGTACACGTACCTTTTTTGGGTGGAGGACTTTGAATTTTCTTCATATACTCAACACTTTTAGCGGCCACCTCATAGCTATCACACACCATATTAGTAACTTTGTGTGCCTGTATGACTATGAATCTTCCAACAGAAGTCCTCACTTCATAACTGCCACAAGACAAAATAATTTGCTGGTTTGTGTCTGTAAGTAATCTCCACATCATGGAGACCATTCACCTAAATAAGTATATCACTTTATAAACATGTATGAATCATAATTTTTACGAATGAAGATGATAATAAATTATTACAAAAATGCAAAATATGAAATACGATGTGTAAGATATAATATGGGTGGATGAATAAGATATAATACATGCAATGTATAATACGTAGTATCAAGTCTAGATAGTGGTAATATGCAACAAATAAATGGAAAGTCTCCTCAATCCTGGGGGAATAAATACTGTATAATATGTACTATATAGTACAGTGATAATATGTAACAAAGGAATATATGGAAATTCTCCCCACCAATGGGGAATAAAGGAAGTCACGGCACATAACATACTGTAAGAGCTTTATACTAATCAGCCCGTTGACGCGGATAGTTAGCTTATGTACTTCCTTGTATAATGTATATTATGTAGGGAATAGTATAGATTGTGATAATTTGTAACTATTCTATATACCCATGCATTATTATATACATATATAGCAGAAACTACACAGCATATAAAAAAGTGTTTAAAATATAGAACACAGATAGATGGATTAGTGGGTGGACGATTGAATTTTAGTACAGTAGTAATTACACATAACGGGATGTACACATACTATAGCAGTAGTCGTAGTAGAATACCGTGTCAAACTCTGTTCGTGTGCGATGGATCGAACGGTAGCCCCGACCATCCAGGGGAAGCCCAGCAAAGAACACAAGAGAATCACACCGGCGCAGATCAACAAGTCGAGGTGGTAGCCAGGGGGCTTCTTCACGCCGTTAGTAGGGGAGTTGATTAACTAGAGAAAACACACAGATACGCGCGAGGAAATAGGGTAAGCTGCAAACACGACACGCAGATTAGGTAGATAAAAGCGAGAAAATGGGTAAACAGATTTGATTAAATAGAATATGGATAGTCAGACAAAAAAAAAAAAAAAAAAAAAAAAAAAAAAACATAACAATGCAAAATACATAATATACATTACATACTAAATTCAGTACAGAATAGCAGAAGTACGGGAATAAAGAGCAAGAACGACCGGGGGGGGGGGGGGGGTACCACTGCAGTGATTTGCTGGTCCATGAAGATCAGAGCAGTACCAAACAATCCGGGCAAAGCTGGTCAATACAACAATGAAAGGAATGAATACATGAATGAGCTGAGGCAGTACCAATCACTAAAACTTTGTGCGCACAAGCAGTAAGCACACATCGCACGCACAAGGGGCAAAAATAAAAAAACAAAATGAGACAAACGTATTGATCAATAAAACACAACTATTATATATATATATATATAATACAACTATTATATATATATATATATATATATATATATAATATATAATAACTTGGCACATCTAATGCCGTGAAGAAGGTATGCATCATTTTTACAAAACACAATTCCAAACCAGACATGCCTGCAGAACGTTTTTATGCTGCCATAAAAACGTACCATACAGGACAAGACGAGAAGGCAAGAAATATCAGCGGTTTAAACTTGATGCAGACTGCCTGTGACTGACTAGCTAACAATCTGGTACTACTATACAGACAGGAAAATATCTATTTAGTTTTCTTATTTTTACCGGCAGCAAAGGGAGCCCAAGCCGGAAAGTCTCTCCCTTCCTCCACGCCCTTGCCAAGGGGTAGGAGCCAAGGTCGTCCCCTACAGTTCACACATCGACCAAATTTGAAATGGGTTATGCAGGTGTACAGAAACCAAGTTCATTCGCTACAAACATAAGGCCAAAATGAAACGAGTTTTGAATGTAACCTTATAGATAATCACTGAGATCTCCCTTGCAAAGCAAAAACACATAACAAAATGAAAGTATTTTTCGTGTAGAGTCAGGAAGACAGTGTACTTCATGACACCAACAACCATGGAGATTCGTATTTATGTTATGCATGCATGTCACATTATACACTACTACTACTTTTACTAATACTTCTGACAACTATAAACACTACTACCACGACTGCGTAAATTACTACGTACTCGAAGGTGGGGCTCAGTTTAGGCAAGACTTTCAGCATAGGAGGATCGCCATGAATAGCTGTGGTGACGATCGTAATAGGCATCGCGAACTTGGAAAGGAAAGAACGAATCGGGCGCAGACCGTACCTGCAAATATAAAAAAATCCTCTTTTACCACTCTTTTTTTTTTTTTTTAACGTGCGAGATTTGCACCTGTATCGTAACTCACAAAAAAGAAAAAAGCTACACAGAAGTAAACTAAATAGGACTAGATTAGGTAGGATGGGATGGAACGAGGTGAAGTAAAGGATTTTTGAGTAATAGTATTATTACCGTTAGTTTTTAAATATTTTTTAGACGTAATATATAATATATAATGTCTATGAAGCAGTAGTTTAGTATATGTGATAGAAATATAATATGTGTGAGTATTTAGACAGAAGGGTAATCATGGATGTATGCATGGACGAAAAAGTTATAATATAGAATAGAAAAAAAATTGTAGTATAGAATATATGATGTGCAATACAAAATATACGATAAACAATGTTGATACATACAAATCCTGTATACAATAAATAATTCATATGTGTTTTAAGTATAGAAGGTAAAATACAACAAAATGAAAGCTGCGGTTGTGTATTTTATACAAATTAAAAAATGTTAATATTTAGCCTGTGGCAGAATTCCGCAGAAATGGCAGCAGCAGTAAAAGTAGTGGTTGTGCATACATATTAGCAACAATTGAAGCAGTAGTAATACCGCGAGCTGTGCGTTCCTCTTAAGAAATAAGCGAGAGCAAAAGTTCCAAACATCAGAATCACTGATTCCAAGAATATGTTCGGTTTCGTCTCTAACAAGCAAACAATATTATATAAATACAAAGGGAACGGCTAACAAAATATTATATTATACACACACACACACACACGTCTCTAACAAGCAAACAATATTATATAAATACAAAGGGAACGGCTAACAAAATATTATATCTTATACACACACACACAGACACACACACACACATATTATATATATATATATATATATATTAGTATGTATATATACATTTCTATAATACTTATAAAGCTACAAATAAAAAGGAAAACAAGTTAAAATTAAAAATGAATCTGGTGAAGTAGGCGTGTATACAAGGAGCACGAGTAAATCATATGAAAAATTGTACATATGAAAGATATGAAATGTATGAACACAGGACTGTCAATATGAATACCACTACACACTACCACTGCTACTCTATTGCTACTACTACTGCCATATGTGAGCAATATCAATGAAGAAATACCGAGGGGAAATTTTAGGCGCAGTTTGTGCAAGGAAGTAAAAGCCCCCAACAGGAAAATGAAAGCGATCAGGGCAGCAAACGCATCTTCAGTGAAACGGGTAATATACCTAAAATGATCAGACATATAGAAAGGTATTTAGGTGGATAGGTAGGAAGATATGAAAGAAAGAAAGTAGGTAGATAGAATAGAGACCCACTACATAGGTAGACGAAACGTGACAACACATACATCACATATACATGCATGCCTAGAAAGAAAATAAGGAGGGAAAGTGACATACTTAAAAATGCGACATGCATTACGTACACACACACATAAAACATACACGCCATAGCCTTCATATGAGCGCAAAAGGTTACAAGACAGGGAAGTCACCGAGATAAAGGGGGAAGGATGATAGACAGACAGAAAACTATGTAGGTAGGTAGGTAGATGAAGGAAGAAAGATAGATACAGCCAGATAGATACGTCTGTAGTACTCAGATAAATCGATAAGATTAATTAGAGATATATTACAGATATATGGACGGAACGTGACAATACATCCACAAACATGCATACAAGCTTACGCAGATAAGTAATCTACATGAAAACGCAAGACATGTATTTACAGATATGTAAGAGCAGCAGGTTTTAGGTCAGATAAGTCAGCAACAAGATAAATAGGGGAGTAAGGGGGGGGGGGGGGGGGTTAGCTTACTTGACAAGTTGGGACGCATTGGTCAACACGATGAGAGTCGTGAAAAAGGAAATCTAGCCATGCAGCAGTAAAATGTTGATCATGATCATAAATAAATAAATAATAATAAAGAAGAATAAATAATACATGAATAATAAATGAATAAAATTTAAAAAAAATGTAAATTAATTAATTATAAAGTAATAAGTAATAAGTAATAATTAATAATTAATTAAGTAATAATGACAATGACAATGACAATAATAATGATGACAATGACAAGTAATAATAATAGTAATAATAATAATAATAATAATAATAATAATAATAATAATAATAATAATAATAATAATAATAATAATAATAATAATAGTGCTTCTCTGTCAATGGCTGATGCATTTCTGCACATGCGCCTCCATCGTCTCACCCGTGAGGGGAGTACGAAGAATTGACGATAAGCTCTAATGACACCCCCGCAAGGGCAGTTCCAACACTTCCAGACGGGCCGGTATGTTCAATGAAAATACTGGTCCAGAAATAGACCGGTATGTTCAATGAAAATACTGGTGGCACCGACGGGAATCGAACTGGCGACAGGGCCCAATAATAATAATAATAACAATAACAATAGTAACAACAATAGTAATAATAATAATAACAATAGTAACAACAATAGTAATAATAATAGTAATAATAACAACAATAATAACAATAGTAACAACAATAGTAACAACAATAATAATAATAACAATAATAGTAATAACAATAATAATAATAATAAATAAATAATAATAATAATAATAATAATAATAATAATAATAATAATAATAATAATAATAATAATAATAATAATAATAATAATAATAATAATAAATAATAACAGTAATATTAATGATAATTACAGTAATATTAAGATATTAACAACAACAACAACAACAATAACAATAGTAATAATAATAGTAATAACAATAGTAATAACAATAGTAATAATAATAGTAATTACTTAGTAATAGTAATAGTAATAGTAATAATAATAATAACAGCACTACTAACACATAGTAACAGCAATAATAATTACAATAATAATGATTACAGTATTAATAATAATAATTACAGTAATATTAATGATAATTACAGTAATATCAATGCTATTAACAACAACAACAACGACAATAACAATAATAGTAATAGTAATAGTAATAGTAATAGTAATAATAATAATAATAATAATAATAATAATAATAATAGTAATAGTAACAGCACTACTAACAGCACTAGTAACCGCCACTACTAACAAGTAATAGCACTAGTAACAGCACTACTAACACCACTAGTAACCGCTACTACTACTAACACCAAATAGTAGTAATAATAGTAATAGTAATAATAATAGTAATAGTAATAGTAATAGTAATGATAATAGTAATAGTAATAATAATAGTAATAGTAATAGTAATAGTAATAGTAACAGCACTACTAACACCACTAGTAACCGCTACTACTACTAACACCAAATAGTAATAATAATAGTAATAGTAATAATAATAGTAATAGTAATAGTAATAATAATAGTAATAGTAATAATAATAGTAATAGTAATAGTAATAGTAATAGTAATAGTAATAATAATAGTAATAGTAACAATAATAGTAATAGTAATAGTAATAGTAATAGTAACAGTAATAATAATAATAGTAATAGTAATAGTAATAATAATAGTAATAGTAATAGTAATAGTAATAATAATAATAATAATAATAATAATAATAATAGTAATAGTAATAATAATAATATAGTAATAGTAATAGTAATAGTAATAATAATAATAATAATAATAATAGTAATAGTAATAGTAATAGTAATAGTAATAGTAATAGTAATAGTAATAACAACAGTAACCGCTACTACTAACAAGTAACACCACTAGTAACCGCTACGACTAGTAACACCACTAGTAACCGCTACGACTAGTAACACCACTAGTAACCGCTACTACTAGTAACACCACTAGTAACCGCTACTACTAGTAACACCACTAGTAACCGCTACTACTAGTAACACCACTAGTAACCGCTACTACTAGTAACACCACTAGTAACCGCTACTACTAGTAACACCACTAGTAACCGCTACTACTAGTAACACCACTAGTAACCGCTACTACTAGTAACACCACTAGTAACCGCCACTACTAGTGAGACCACTAGTAACCGCTACTACTAGTAACACCACTAGTAACCGCTACTACTAGTAACACCACTAGTAACCGCTACTACTAGTAAGACCACTAGTAACCGCTACTACTAGTAAGACCACTAGTAACCGCTACTACTAGTAAGACCTAGTAACCGCTACTACTAGTAAGACCTAGTAACCGCTACTACTAGTAAGACCTAGTAACCGCTACTACTAGTAAGACCTAGTAACCGCTACTACTAGTAAGACCTAGTAACCGCTACTACTAGTAAGACCTAGTAACCGCTACTACTAGTAAGACCTAGTAACCGCTACTACTAGTAAGACCTAGTAACCGCTACTACTAGTAAGACCTAGTAACCGCTACTACTAGTAAGACCTAGTAACCGCTACTACTAGTAAGACATAGTAACCGCTACTAGTAAGACATAGCAACCACTACTAGTAAGACATAGTAACCACTACTAGTAAGACATAGTAACCACTACTAGTAACAATAGTAACACTTAACAATAATAACAATAAGGACCAATAATAACAATAAGGACCAATAATAACAAACAATAGTAACACTAGTAACAATAATAACAATAAGGACCAATAATAACAATAAGGACCAATAATAACAATAAGGACAAATAATAACAACAAGGACAAGGACAAATAACAATAAGGACAAGGACAAATAATAGTAACGACAAGGACAAATAATAATAACGACAAGGATAATCAATAGTAACCGCTACTAGTAAGACATAGTAACCACTACTAGTAAGACATAGTAACCACTACTAGTAACCACTACTAGTAACAATAGTAACACTAGTAACAATAATAACAATAAGGACCAATAATACAAACAATAGTAACACTACTAGTAACAATAGT
>WBZZ01003464.1:182500-199476 GCA_019918135.1 Paulinella micropora
AAAGGCTAATGTAGGAGAAGAGATAGCGACTGCTACATGTACAGAAGAAGGATGTATATTAAATAAAGCACCTTGTAAAGAGTGTAAGAAAAAAAATGTGTTATCAGTTTCAATTGACGATGATAGATTTTGCGATGTGGCATGTGTGCTTTCATTTCTAGAAAAAAATGAAGAAATGAATGAAGTTAGAAAAAATAATTTTATCAAGTATTTTAAAAAGTGATGTTTGAAAGACAACCCTGCGGGTCGTTTTCAAACATCGTCTTCAATTTATTTTTTTCCGATGTTTGAGAGTAAGCGAAAGTGCGTAGCACGAAGCGAAACTCTCAAATATCAAGGGTCCTCGATCCAAGTAAAAGCATACTGAATACTTATAGTCTGATTTGAAGTAGCCTGTGCTGTTATAGTTAGCCTTTCGCTTGGCAACATGTCATCTAAATCATAATCAGCAAAATTTATACTTTGAGCATCACTAGTATTCACGAATACAACAGCAATCACATTCCCGCCACTAATAGTGGCAGTAGTATCAAACGAAACTAAACTCGTATTTGTATTGTTCTCAGCATACACTGCACCTGTAAGTGTAGCATTTTTTATTACCTTAATGATTATGATACTTTTAGTGTCAGTATTTAGAATATTTAGCCGTCTAGGATACACTATACTATAATTAGCAATAGTGTTTCCAATAATATTAGTATTATTCCTCATAGTAAAAGCATGAGTCGCTACATTTGTTGTATTTGCTGTTCTTTCATAAATAAATAGAATACTTCTTATGATTTCAGTTCCTTCAATAAAGCATCCAACACTTGCAATTCTAAGATTTTGGATTTGCGGATTAACACCAACATCCAAAGAAGCCAAAAATAGTAAAGTAGTATTATTAAGAGATGTAGCAGTTTTGCTGTTGGCATATCGTATAGCATAGACTAGTTGAAATTGTCTAGTGTTTGGATTTTCAATATAAAATGATATCTGACCAAAACCTAAGTATTGATATTTAATCTGAAATACATTACCCTTACTGAAATCAATTGCTGGTAAGTAATCGGTTCCATCCGCTTTATCTACATTCCATTGACTTTGTTTAACCTCGGTAATGACAGTGGAGTTGTTTAATTAGTATATTTTCATTACACCATTTTCTCTTGAGAAGAAAAATCCATCCGTCAAGAAGGAATCACCAATACGTACATAAGATGAATATCAGCCTGCTTCATTTGTATTCCACAAAGCAGTAAATCTGACACATACCCCCATACCAGCACGATATTTAATTTTCTTTTTTGTTTCAATGAATAATCTTGAACCTCCAACTGCCTGTGTTGTTAGATATGCGATAGCACTCTTTTGCTCTAATGTAGCACTAGTAGTGCTTGTGTTCCACTTAGATGTATTTACATTATACATAAATGTTTCTTGTATAATCGGTGTGTATTGTGATGTTGCTAATTCACCAAATGCTGTTTTTTCAACATTAGTCTCAAGATAACCATCATGCCCTACTTTTACATTTACGAAATCTCCGTCTGGATTTTGTGCGATTAAATTTCTCTGGTGGGACATTGTTCCTATATTATCAAAAAAATAAATTAACTATCAAAAATTAATTGCTATGTCGCAGGTTTAAAACATCTTAACAAGCACATTTTGCTGAATTGCTATCTCGTTGGATGCTTCATTGCCTTAACAAGCACACTTTGCTGAAGAATGGCGTAAGTATAATGGTTATGATTATTGGCGACAGTAGTGCCGACAAATTCATATCGTCGCTCAGTATCAAGGCTCAGACCGCTTACTTCATAGCCGTCAGTATCTTTATCGCATAGTGGGCGGTTATTGTCCCAAGTATCCACATGAAACCAGTTGTAATGATAGACATCGCTGTTTAGGATAGCACTTCCCTTCAACCTATCCTTCAAAATGATATAGTCTTCATTTTCCTTAACATCAACATCAAATTGTTGAAGTCGCGAGCCGTCAAGGGTTGTATAGTATTTTTCAACCTTAGCACCCGCTCTGTTGTCATTGTCGAAAGCAGTATTTTTATTTTCGTCGTTGTGGAATGCGGAAGTATAAATTCTTCTAATTCTCTCACCCTGTGAGCGGTTCATTTTTACTACGAAATTTTGGCTTGTTGTTGAGAGGTTCTGCTTCCAAGAGATAGGGTATTCAATCTTAAATGGGAAACCTTCTCCCGCAATCTTCTGCTGTACACCAAGGACGACATTTGGGTCAGTCTCTACGGCAAGAAACAGATTCAAGTTTGAAATAGTTGCACCAACAGCAACCTGTGCAGCACCAGTAGAAATACTACTTGCATCAGTTCCATAGAAAGTAGAGCGGTTAGTACCCTCCCACACGATTCCTAAATCCAAGATTTCATTAAAACCAATAGTCTTATCCAGTTCAAAAATAGTTCCAAAAATCATACCCAACGGAAGTTTAACTTTAATGACAGGGGTAGGCGTTCCATTACCGCCACCTTCAAAATACTTAGCCTCCTCAAAAGGAACATTAACAAAGCTATAATTTCCAGCAGTGCTATCAGCGAGAGCAGTATCATTATGACGGCGGGCATTAACAAGTGGCACTTTGTAATAACTTTGAACTGCAGCAACCACTCCAGCAGTATTGACCGCATCAGTAATTGCCTTTCTTTCCGCTACACTTCCTATCTCAACTTTTCCAGCATTACACTTTTGAAGCATAGCCCCGCTAGATACACCCGCCCCGTGGTTTTCAAGTGCCATAAATTTTCATATTTAATTTCAGGCTTCCAAATCATCTTAGTGTAATTGCCCGCGTGTTGAAGATTGCACAAATATTGATCGCTTCGGCTTCGCAGTTCAATTCTTTGTATCATAGGCAAGCAATCCATAAACATACGATTATAACCAGCAGATGCGGCAGGGGTGTAAGTAAATCGCAAGACAGACCTCGCAAGGTTCAAAGGACGAGTAGGGATTTCAAAGGTGCTTTCATTTCCTCCCGCAGTGGTGAGAACAACATCAGCCGACCCTTCACGGGCAGTAAGATTGTTCAATTCATACTTACCAGTGAGCAGTTCCTTAGTCTGATGGACTAGTTCTCCTCCGTATTGGACAGGCATTTTTGTTTTGTTTTTGAAGTAGTGTAAGTTGATTAATACACGAAATATATTTATAGAAAAAAATAATTAAATCAAAAATAATTATCTAGATTTCAACAAATTGAAGAATGAATTAAATAAACTAAAATAATTAGTTTCACGATAAACCAATAATGTCATAACTATTCCCAAACCATTAAGATTTATTGCTTGGTCGTTTTCGTCCGTCAAGTAAAACCTGAATACGTTGTTTGAATTAGCGGACAATGTTTTACCATACTCAGACCTGCTTCCATCATAGATAACAGAACCAAAAGGAATTTCGTTGGCAGTGTATATTTCTTGTAGCACATGATTATCTCCTTCATTCACTAAATCCGATTGAAGATACAGAGTTTTTTCACCAGTTAAAATAATTACATTTGGCGATTTAATTAAATCATTAGCAAAGAAATATGTTGAATTTCTATCAAAACCCATAACTTCATGAATACGTGTATCAGCATCAAATATAAACAGCGGTTGAATACCTCCGCTATTTGAAACACTGAATGTTAATTTACCATCCTCCGCTTCTGTGTTTGTATTGTTGCTTGAGACTACATAAGTGTAATCATTCGGACTTTCTGCCGACAATATCTCAGATAGTTTATTTTTTAAGTTGTTCATTGTGTAGTTGCACTCTGGTATTGTAATTAAAGCCTCATACCTGTCTTCGGATAATGTAAAAGTATTATATGGAGAGGCAACTGAATAACAAGATTTCGGAACATAGATATGAAGAATTTTACAATGTGTGGGATTGTCTAGCCCCTTCATATTGACTTCGTGTGTAAAGTCGCTGTCTGTTCCCGTTATTATATTTTTACTATTTATGTAATAGATACCAGAACTTATTCTTCCCTTGTACTCCATCGTAAGTGCTTTTTAAAAAACCACTTACAAACTCAAAAATCAATATATTAGAAAATATCATTTACAAAAAGTTGTCAAATCCATAACCATTCTGTGCTTTTAATTTTTCCGCTTCGTCGTCTTTTAAGTCTGTATAGCCACTAGCAAATTTAAATCGCACTCCTTTTGCTCGCTCTAAAAGAAACCTCATTGAGTGCCATCTACATGTGTCGCTCGTATCAGATTGTTGTTTTACTTGATTGACCTTCATCAATAAATAACTATCTGGGTGGCTTTTATCTATTAGTTGTTTCATTTGTTGTTGAAAGTCTTCAGTCGGTTGATATTCAGCAAAAGGGTCATACACTTCAACACTCCTGTCTTTATCCAGACTTACCCATATTGCAATCCAATGAGACCCCGCTTGTTTGTGATTGTCCAAATTCATAATAAATCCGTATCGCTTTCTGCTTCCGGGCTTCAACTTGTAGATTTCATCACTTGCTATCGCTCCGAGATACCATCCATATTTTTTCATTATGTCATCTATTTCATTAGTCATTAGTCCCCGCCCCTCACCCTCTTGCTGTGGTTGCTCTTGCTGTTGCTCGTCTGTCTCTTGCTGTTGCTCGACTGTCTGTGGTTGCTCTGGTGTCTCCGCGACACTCGGTGGCATGGTTTGGTCTGGCGGTGTAGTCGTATCAGTTGCAGGCTCTGGTGGCGGGGGTAGCGGTTGGGGCATTCCCTCGTCAATATTCAAATCATTTGAAACTTGTTTATCAACATTTGGGTATATCGTCATTTTGTTCGTTAGAGTATTTACAAAGTCCTTTTTATTCATTGTGTGTTTCCAATCTTTGCGGATTAAATATTTTTTATTTTCGCTATTGAAAATACCTTATCAATTAATTCTTCTAATGTCTTCGCTCCACTACCTTTTTGCTCATTAATACCCATATAATCTTCATATCTAGCATAATCCGCTACTTTTCTTTTTACGTTTTCCTTTTCATTTCCAACATCAATATTAAACCTTTTAATCATGTCAATAATCCACTTTGAAGTGTCTTTGTAATTTAATTTTTTATGTCCATCACTATCTAGTCTCTTTTTTAAAGCCTGTGCTAACTCTTTTATAGTAATGTTTGGGTGATAAGTTTTTGAAAATGCAGAGATTAAAAATTGATTAATTTGTACATTTTCAAGATGCTTACCACTTTCTTCCGCTTTCTTTTTTTCCTTTTCAAGTTTTTCTTTATATTCTTCTGCTAATTTTTTCTGTTCTTCTAAAGTCGTTGCTGTGGCTATAGCCATCTGAATATCTTGACTGGCTTTTTGTAAGTCTTTGAGACTCATCTTTTTAATGAACTTATCTGTATATCCTGCTAATTTCAGTGTTTCAATATCTTTCTGCTTTTGCTTTTTTTCTTCCTCATATTGCTCTTTCGTTTTCAATGGTGCTTCATCTCCTAAATTAGGTAATGGCGGTGCTTGTGGTGGTGCTCCTAATGGCGGTGCTTGTTGTGGTGCTCCTAATGGCGGTGCTTGTGGTTGTCCCTGCTGTGGTGGCATAATATATTGATATTGTGGTGGCGGTGGTAATGCTTGTATCCTATTTTTTCTATCTTCTTCATATTTTACATCATCTATGAGTTTTTGCTCCCTTCTTAGTTCTCTGGCTTTTGTTCTTGTCGTTCCTTAATATCTGATAGTTCATTGCGGTGTATCCTTGCTAACTCATCCTGCCTTTCCTTAGCATCTGCTATGTCTTTTCTTTCTTGCCTCTTCTTTTCTTCTTCAGCATCCGCCTGTGCTTTTTTCTCTTTTTGGTCTATCTCATCAATCTTGTCGTATTTCTCTTTTCTGAGTTTGTCTAAGTGGTCATTAATGGCGGTTCTAGTATTTTGTTCAATTTCAGATAGGCTTTGGACTTTTCTTAAGTCTTCTTTTCGCTTAGGTGTCCGCTTTGATTTTGGTCTGCTTAAGTATTTCATAAAAAGTTTAACGATTTGAAGTGTGCTCATATCATTTGTCTTTTTACCGAAATTAAGATAATATTTTTTACCCTTCTGGATAATATACGGCTTCCCGCTCTTATTCCTATAAACACTCATGGGTCTTACCTTAGGCTTCCTTGTTTTTTTGGTTTTAGCAACCATTATATACAAACAAAAAAATATTTCCTCATAATTTTCAAACAAAATATCATTTTAAAACTTAAGGGCACCTCGTCTTCTCTGCTTACCATACCCCAGTCTTGATGCTACAGCACCAACACTACCAGCGTAAGGCACCCCGACACTACTTAATGCTCCCGCAGTCCTAGAGATTAACTTATTACCGCGAAGAAATTTATCAACTGCCATTGCGGTTTTGCCAACTTTTTGCCAGTTAATTTTACCGCCAGCCTGTCCCTTGCCTCCTTGCTTCTTCTTGCGACCAGTCTTCTTTTTACCTCCAGCCATGTTGGTGCTTGAGTTAATAGTTCGTTTGCCGATTGTTGGAATGACTTCAACACGAGATGTCTTCACTACCATTATACTATAGAAAGATTTAAAAAATCTTTCAGCAAAAAAAAGAAAAAAATATTTATTAATTCTAAAAATATTATTTAAATCTTTGTGAGAAATTTTTTCTTAACTCATCATCAACACTTGAGACATAAAGAAAATTAAATCTCTCCTTTGTTGCTTCGTGATACTTTTGAAGAAAGTAATCAAAGTCAAAAGATAAGTCTAAGTGTTTATACACGAGTTCCATTTTGTCCTGAGATTGCCCCGGAAAGATTAATAGATAATCTAACTGCTTAATGGCTTCTGGCCGTAGGTCGTTTAAATACTGGCTTGACATAATAACCTTTGATTTACAGTGTCTGTTCTTTTTTAACAAATCACTTACGGACTTGTCTCTTAATCTACTCCCTAAATCATCCAAAACAAAAAAACCTCTGGAGAAATATACTTACTTGGCCTTTCTTTCGCCTCCGCGGTGCTCTGTTTCTTTTCTTTTCCAAAATATAAAAATTGTGGTTTCTCTATTTCTTCTTTGTCCTGTTTTACTTCTCCTTCGTGTTGCTCGTCATGTCTGTTCAGTTTGTCTAACTCATAATCAATAACATTTACACCATCTGATTTAAGAAAAGTATATATTGCCATCGGGTTGCCTCTGTTCTTAAAGTGCTTAACCATTGCTTTATAAATGTAGTCATTGTGTATCGTTGAAGCAATAATGACAATACGGGTTTTTCTGTCTGTAGTCCGTTTCAGTATTTCAAAGAGTGCTGTCGTTTTCCCGCTCTTCTTACGGGCGAGTAGAAATATGGTGGCATACGGCTCATTAAATAATTTATAACCTTTTGCTTTCTTGTTTCCATCACCCTCTTGTTTTACTGGCTTCACCTTGACATTGTTTATTTTAAGCATCGTGTATATTCTAAGCAAGAAATTCCAAACACACAACAATTCTTCCAGCTAAATTTCCTGTGTCAATATTTCCGCTGTCAGTTTCAAGGACTTTAAATGTATATTGTCCGTCAGTCCATCCGACAACACCCAAATTATAACCTAGATTTGAAATGTTTGCTGTGGTGCTATCCGCAAATGTTCCAATAATTCCAATTCTATCCATGTAAAGAATTCTGGTTTTGGTTTCGGTCTGGTCGTTCATATAGTGGATAAATTTTACATTCATTTTGGTGGGTGTGAATGACATTTGAATATTTTTATTAAATGTTTTGCTTCCTCCAGCAAAATCATTGCTCAGAAAAATAATCTTTTGGTATTTGAACTCACTCATCATATATTTTGTATAATATAAAAAAATGATTTTAATATTCTTGTTTATGTGGTCTGTGTTAGGTCGGACGGCCTGCGACTTTTACTCGCGGGTCAGTGAGAAAAAAAATGAGAGTTGTGCTTATTGTATAAAGCAAGGAATAGAAACTAAATTCAAATGTGTGTATAAGCCTATGAGTGATTGGTGTGTTAGTTTTGATGAAGCCCTACCTTTAATTTGCTCAAATGATGCTATTTGGTATAAAACTCAAGTATATGAATGTTCATTTCTTTGATATTTGAGAATTGCGCTTCGTGCTACGCACTCTCGCTATGGATTCAACTTGTTGAATCTATAATCTCAAACATCGTTTTTATACTTTAATGGTGGACGATGTTTTACAAAGGCACGAAGTGCATGAGTAAAATATCATTTCTTTGAACTAGAAGGTGATGGAAGGCAAATGCCAATCAATAGTGTTAGGATTCCGACATAAGTATTAGCAACCTCGCACTGCAAGTTCTTTTCAGATAGCCTTACGATACAAAGGGCTATAATGGAGATAATGATACCCATTTGAAATAAGTATTTAATAAGTCGGCTGTCTGTCGGTCTGTTTTTTATACAACAACAATTCCAGTTATCTTCCAATTCGTGCTCTATTTTTTTTTCCTCAGTCTTTAGTTCTACTTCAAGAACACGAGACTTTAATTCTGGAGTTAGTTCGCCATCCATATCCATAATAGGTGGGGGTCTGTGAAGTCTAGTTGTATTATTGTTTGACATTATCAAGAACTGCCACTCTGATTTCTGCTAATTGATTTGCTTGGTCTTGTAGTATATTCATAAGATTTTTATTTTCTTTTTCTAAATTAACTACCTTTTCCGCCGTGTGTTGAAAAGCACTGACTAATATTGGTATAAAACTTGTATATGTTATACCTTCAAGATTTCCGTTTCCATCATCTGCTTTTATCCCGCTTTCAGATACAAATTCTGGAAATATTTTTTTTTACTTCATCCGCAATAAATCCGTGGTTCTTTTGTTCTTTCTTTTCGTCTGATTTCAAATAATATGAACAACAATTTATTTTCATTAATTTCTCACAACAATCCCCGCAGTCTAATGTTTTAATATCTGATTTTAGTCTCCTGTCCGATGAGTTTGTCCAAGCACCATTGAGAGGAATATAATTATAAGTGCCAGACGGCTCGCTTGAAGAGTTTGAAGTAGTCCAAGCATGAACCAAACCAGTTGATGCACAAACTACTCCATAATTCGTATATCCTCCTGATTTCAAAAATATTTGTGGGTCGTTAGTATAAGCAGGTCTTTTTCTTAATGTTAAAAATCCGCTGGATGCTGTTGTGATGCTTAAATCTCCCGATGTATTGATGTTCATCGCCTCAGTGTAAGATATATTGTTTCCCGCCGTTGTTCCTGAATTATAATAAAAAGCGAGTTTTCCACCTTTTTGAATTAGAAAGTTTGAACCGCTGTGGCTTGATTTCCAGTTCGTGCTGTCAAAATAAGCATCAAAACTTAAATTGACATTGTCGTGCGCCCAATTCAATAATTGAAATGTTGGATAAGCATCTGTGGATATTACTGCTGTAAGTGTGATCCTCCGATATTTGAAGCCGTCCCGTATATTTCTAAACCCGCCGTTGCTCCATTTGATGATTTTGTTGTGTTTCCTATGATTATCGGCTTACCTGATGCTGTTGTTGTTATTTTATCGCTCGTTGCCAATGTCGTTGTTGATATCCCCGCACTAGCCGTTATTAATCCTTTCGCCCATAAAGTCCCATTTGCTCCATTCAATGACATCAACAATTGCTCTGCTGAATTTTCCCACACAAAACCATCCGCCGAAGCATTACCACTCCTAAATCTTACAGCAAAGCCTGAAATATCGTTGCCTGCCACCGCTGTTCCTCCACCTAATGATTTACCAGCCCCCGGTTGAGCCATATAAATACCCCATCCTGAGTTTTCTGTATCCCACAGAAATATTCCTTGCCCGTTTCCTCCATCTACTTTATTTTGAATAGATAACTTACAACCACCATCTGCTGTTATTAATCCGCTCGCGGTTAGTGTCGTCGTTGATACCCCCGCTGTTGAAGTAATTGTCGTTCCCGTTATTGTCCCACCATTTGTTATATTGTTTGAGTTCATATCCAAAGCACCATAAAACCGCATACCCCCAGCATTGTTAAAACGGACAATGTCAGACGAAGCACTTTTTTTATCCAAAAGTTTTGAAATATAAAGTCCCGCCCCTTTTACATCAGATGCTACATTCGTAAATACATAACCTCGTTGGTTTGCGGTTCCGCTTGTAGCAGTATTTAGAGTAAATAAGAAATACTGATAATCTCCTGATGTCTGTGAAAAGAATATATCTCGTCCATTTTGGTTTAATATCCTCGCCCCATTATATGTTATATTTCCGCCATTAGTGATAGTTTGATTATTAAAATCGGCATTGTTTGTTAAAGTTAGATATTTTATCGTAGTGCTCGCGCCGTTGAATGTTTTACTTCCTGTTATGGTTTGGTCTGTTGTTAGTTTTACATTTTGCCCGTCCAATGTGTCCGCATACCCTTTTGTCGCTCCGTCCGTTGCTAATGTCGGAGTTCCAAGGTTGGCTATTTTGCTACTATTACAATCTAGCCCCGAAGCATTTACCCAACCGACGATTGTCCCGTCAATAATAAAACTTATTTTTTTCGCAGAAATTTCAAAGTTGTAATATGTTGCAGTTTTTATATCCAAACTAGCAATTGACCCGATATTACTGGTAGAATTGAAAACGATAAATGTGCCCTTTGTTGTTGAATTGATTGAATTTCCCGTTATTTCAACACCACTGCTATATGTCTTAATTCCTGCTATTGTTTGGTTTCCTGTTAGTTTCACATTTTGCCCGTCTAATGTATCCACATAACTTTTATTTGCTCCGTCCGTTGTTGCTGATAGTGTGGCTAAGTTTGTTATTTTGTTGTTATTCAAAGATAGTGTAGTGCTAGTTGCGGTTATAATTAAAGTATTACCCGAATATAACTCTACATACGAACCAGTTATTTGTATCGGATACCAAGTCGCTGTTGCCGTTTTTTGTGCGGCAATCATTCCTATTTTTGTATCAAATGCTATGCCGATGCCGTCAAAAGTAGTAGGATTGGACGAACCACTTACTTCTAAAGTTGATGTAAATTTTTTATTCCCTGCTATGGTTTGGTCTCCTGTTAGTTTAACGACAGAAGTATCAAGAACGGAAACATCCACACCATCAACAAGATTAACATTTGTTATGCTTTGGCTTTTCATATCAATCCCCGCACTAGCATTTATTATACTGCTAAATGTCTTAATACCCGCTATGGTTTGGTCTCCTGTTAGTTTGACCACTGAACCATCAACTGCGAGATTTGTGAGATTAATTCCATTATACGTGGAAGCCCCTGAAATAGCATAACCATTCATATTTAGTCCTCCCGTCATACTAGCAGTTCCGTCTAATCTAAGAAAGGGTGGTGTGGTGTTTCTCCATTGCCCCGTGCTATACATAATCAGTTGGTTATCTGCTGGAAAGCCTGATATTGTCACATCGCTATGTGTGTCTATACTTCCAGATGCTGTCACCTTATTATTATTATTATTATGCTCAAATATCCATTCATCAACACCTTTGTCATTTAGTAAATTTACGTTTATTATATTCTTCATTCCCATACTAATGTTGCCTGTTTCATCAACATTTATCGGAAATGTTTTATTGACTCAGTTTATTGAGTTATATGTTAGATAACTATTCATCGCCACTGGTGCTGTAATGACTACATCTGAAAGTGTATCAATTGAACCAAGGGCTGTATTCTTCCATTTACCTTCTACATCGTTGTAAGTTAAGTATTGTCCGCTTGCTTGTGCAAATATGTTTGTGTCTATCAAATTGTATAAACTGGTTTGGTGCGGATTGGAAGTATTAGAGCGGTGTTGAGTTGAGGCTTTGACTTCGTCATTATCCCTTACTCGTTGCTCTGTGTAGTATAAACGGCTTCCTTCTTTGATATCCGTAGTTGATTTTAAAGCGAGACGTGTGTCAAAGCGGTTATCAGTCCAATAATAATTAAGTCCTTCTTTTAGGTCAGTTGTTGATTTTAAAGCGAGCAGTGTATCAAAGCGGTTATCAGTCCAATAATAATTAAGTCCTTCTTTAATGTTCGCGGTGCTTTTGGTAGCCAGTCGTGTATCAAATCGATCGTCAGTGTAATAAAGATTTATTGGGTCATCATCTTCTGGCACTCTGTCTGTATTCAGACCGACTATGTTTGTGTTGGTTAAGTCTAAGTTAAGTATGTTAAGACTATCAACAGCCAACTCATTAAGTCCAAGTAATGATTTATATTGCGACATTGATTATATAATTAAATATTTTAAATTTTTTTTGTTAAATTATACTAACAAAAAATATAACTATCTAGTGTAGTATCAATCATCTGTAATCAATGCCGTCAAAGGAAGCATCAAAAGAAAACTGGAAGAAAGCAGTTCAAGCAAATAGAGAAAATGCTGAACGGCGAAAGGACGAATGGGCCCGTGAAAGGCTTCGTAAAAAAGGAGAATTAAAAGAAGCATCAGTGGAAGAACTTATTGAGACTGATGCTGAAGTTAGTGTTGCGAAAGAGATACTTAAAAATCCTGAGATTGAAGATGAATCAAGCGAAAGCGATAGCGAAATTGATATGTCTGAGGTTATTGCAAATCATATGCTTAGAAAGATAAAAAAGAATGCCAAAAAGCCCAAGAAGAAAAACACACAAAGAAAGCACCACAACCCAAGAAGACTGAGAATGACAGCGAAGAAGAAGAAAGTGAGAGTGAAGAAAGCGAAGATTATGAAACAACTGGCGTAAAACAGAGAGGTGGTAAAAAACGAAATGAAAAAATATCAGTTAATGTATATAACAATACACCAAAGAATAAAGAAAAAAGTAAGGAAGCAGAAAAGATTTTTCTAAAGTTCTAATGATATTTTGTTCTGACTTCGTCATCACACTATTGCGAAGCGATAGTTCGCCCTTTACTGCTCGGAGAGCGTAAGCAATATCTTTGATATTGTCGGGCAGAACAAACATCGTCTGCGATTAAATAAAAATTAAAATAAAAAAACGATGTTTTAGAATAAGCGAGAGTGCGTAGCACAAAGCGCAATTCTAAAATATCATGAGTGAAAATAATAATATTCAACTTGCGAACACCGCGCAAGAATTATTTCGTCAGACTAAACCGAGGACCAGAGGAACAACAATATGGGCCGAGGAGGGGGGAGAAGGGAGGGGGCGGTGGCGGCAGGGGGGTTGTGCGGGTGGCTGCCACCCGTGACCGGGTGATACCGGCCACCGGTGCCACCGGCCACCTGGCACCACAGTTTGTGGTGCACAATGCCTTTCCCCTCCCCTCCCTTCTCCCCCCTCCCCTCTCCCCTCTCCCTTCTCCCTTCCGTCGCCCAACATTGTGCGCCCCCCCCAGCCGCCGACCGAGTCTGCTCGTAGGTCGGTGGTGCCACCGGCCAGACAGGACCACGCCGGCAGGTGCCACCCGACAAGTTCGGCTGGTCGCCCGGTGCCACCCGACAAGTCTGGTTGGTCCGCCGGTGCCACCGGTAGGATAGGACCCGCCGGCCGGCGCCACCCGGCAGGTTTGGCAGGTCGGCCGGTGCCACCGGTAGGATAGGACGGGTTTGGCTGGTGCCACCTGGCAAACCAGACCCGCCGCCCGGTGCCACCCGACAGGTTTGGCTGGTCGATCGGTGCCACCAGGCGGACCAGACCAGCCGGCCGGCGCCACCCGTCAAGTCCGGTTGGTCGGTCGGTACCACCCGGCAGGTTAAAGTGTCCGACCAGACCGGGGCACGGCTCGTGGGCGGCCCCAGGTGCAAAAACAAAAGCCAAGATTTTAAGCAGAAAAGTAACTGTACGCCGCTCTGCCGCAGCCGGTCGCCGAATCCGCGGCCGCTGCTGTCCTGTTCGCACTAGGTTGGTGCGGGGTAGCGGCGCTGGCCGGACCTGGGAAGAAGCTGGGAGTGTAAGGAGGACCGGCAAGGGGGGCCCTGCCGGTCTCAGGAGTCGGGGCCTGCGCACGCCGCGCGGCCGCGGGCCGCCCGCAGCAGGCGGGCCCTCTTGACTTGCACCAGGTACCGGTGGGTCACCAGCCGCAGGACCTCTTGTTGGTACCTATCCGATCGCTGGCTCCGTCCGGCCAGCAGTTCCGACCACACCTCCGCTCCGGCGCACGCCCGGGTCCCGGGTGGCAGGCCCCCGAAGGACATGGCCAGTGCTCGCTGGATCAGCGGCCAGTTGTCCTCGCGGACGTGGGCGTTCTCCAGCCCCCGGGGGCCTAGAGACGATGCGGTGGTTAGGGGGCGGGCCAGGCCAGTGTCTCGCAGCTCCGGCCACGACCGCCGGCCCCACACCAAGTGTACCGCCGCCCAGTACACGACGGCGGCTTGGGTGGAGCCGCGCTTGCTCTGCAGGCCGGCCAGCAACAGGTCGGCCACCTCCCGTGGCTCACAGGGCCACGAGTCGATTACGCACTGCACGCGGACTTCGAAGCCGGACTCCAGCTGGTTGAGGTGAGCGTTCTGCAGGCAGTTGCTGGTCTCGTGCGCGCAGGCCAGACAGACCGTCCGAGCTGAGCCCGCGGCAGCCGGCCGTGGGCACGGGCACTCGTCGAGGTGGCCGCCGTGCCTCGCCAGCCTGGTACCGCACTGCACGTGGAAGGCTAGGCACGCCTGGGCGCAGACCGAGACAGTGTCCGCGGAGACATGACGCAGGACCGCGGTCAGGGTGAGCCAGCGGTTCAGGCAGACGAGGCAGACGTAGTGGCCGCCGGCCGCGCCCAGCTCACGCAGGAAGCAGGCGGCGAGGGGGGAACGAGAGCTCGGCGGCGTGCCGGCGCGCACCGCGCGGTAGAGAAAGGCTAAGCCGTTCGCAGGAGCCGGTGGGCCGGGCCCGCGTCCGGGCCCGCGGTCGGGCTGCGTCTGGTCGGGCTGCGCCTGGCCAGGCCCGCCGGCGGCCCGGTGCGGGGCTGGGGGCCGGCCGCTGGGGTGGCTCGCCGCTGGCGGAGGAGAACCGGCTGGCACGGACCAGCGCGCAGCGTAGCTCACGAGTACTTGGTCCGGGGACCACAGCGGGGCAGGGATCGACCACGAACGGTGGGCCAGGCTGACTGTCGGCGAGGCCGGCGGCGTGGCTTGCGCCTGGACGGGCCAGCAGTGACTACTAGCGAGGGAGTGGCAGGAGGTGACTAACATGGGCCCAGACAGGCTTTGTGCGGGCGCAGCGCAGGCCGAGCGCGCCCGGGACGGACGGCGCGCACCCCCGGGGGCCGGCGCGCGTCGAGGGGGGGGCGCCCGGGCCGGCGCGCTCGGGCTGGCGCGTGCGCCCGTGGGGCCCCGGACCGCGCGGGGGGGGGGGGACGCCTCCTCCCCAGCCCAGCACGTGCGCCCGCGGGGTGGGGACCGAGCGCGGGGTGGGGGAGGGGGCACGCGGGCGCACGTGCTGGGCTGGAGGGGGGGCGCCCCCGCCGCCCCCCGGGCGCTAGCCCGGGGACCCCCGGTGGTCCGGCCCGTCGCCCAAAGCGGCCGGCGGCGGTGCGGCCACGCGCCAGGGGGAGGACGGGCGCCTCCTCTTGGCCGCGGGCGGCCGCTCCCCCATGCCCCGGAACCGCACGTAGCGCGGCGCCCCCGCTGCGTGCCGCAGGGTCAGGGCCGAAGCCCGCCGCCAGTCAAAGCCCGCCGCCTTAGCCGACAGGAGGTACAGGTCCCCCGCGTCCAGGGACAAGCGGAGGCGGCGCCCTACCAACGCCTGGCGTTGGTACCAGTGCCAGTGCAGCTGCAGCGGCGCGCCGAGCCTGACGCCTAGGACGCCCGGGCTGTCCGTGTGGCCGTGCGGGTACACACCCTGCCAGCGGCTGTCGGCGTACCAGAGGCCTTGTGCCGGCCCCAGCGGCCAGGCCTCTGGCAACAGGCCCTCGAGGCCGCGCCTCAGCCTGGAGAGTACCGGCAGCCGGCCGAACGCTACCGCGCCGGCCCGGCCGGCGGCGAAGCTCTGTTCCTGGTCGGTGGGCCCAAAGTGCAAGCGGCGCAAGTCCCCGCGCGGGGGACCCCCGCACGCCGCCGCGCCCGGGGGATCCCACGAGAGTGCCGTCAGCTCCCGGACCAGAGCCCCTGCTCCGCCGGCAGGTAGGCCTAGCCCCAACGCGTAGGAGCCCAGCTCGAGCGCGTGCTCGACGCCGCCCGGGACTACCAAGACGCAGGCGTCGGCCAGGTCGTCATGGTCCGCGGCCCAGCCGCCCGGCAGCCCCTGGCGCAGGTCCAGGAGCTCGGCCTCCCGGCCTAGCTGCGCCAGCCTAGCCTGGAGGCGCCGTAGTTCCCGGAGGCCCAGGCGGGCCGCGGGGCCCGTCCGCGGGGCCCCGAGGTCAAAGGTCACGGCCAGCGTGTGGTAGGCGGGGAGGGCCGCCGCGCCGTCCTCCATCTGCCGCGCGGGCGGGCCGTGGCGGGGGCGAGAGGAGAGAGGGCCGATTGTGTGGCCTGGGGGCCCCGCTATCCCCCCCCGCAGCCACTCCTCCCCTGCACCCGCGCGGCGGCGCCCCCTCTCCCGGGGTGCCGGGGCTCCGCCCCCTCCCCCGGGGCGCCGAGCCGACGTCAGGCCGGCCTGCGTCCCACCGGTTTCCGCCGGGGCCGCCGCCGGCGTAGCACGCACCACCGGAGCGGCACGACACCCCAGGCAAGGGAGGCGGACGCGCGTGCCAGAAGGCCCGGCCTGCTCAGTGGTGGCACACACCACGGCCGGGGTGGGCTGTAGGAGGGGGGGGGGGAACACATATCCCCTCCCCCTCCCCGGTGCGCGTGCGGGCGCCAGCGAGCGTGCCGGCGCCAGTGCGCGGGGGCGGGGTCGGCCACGCGCGGCCGCCGGAGAAGGGTGCCCGGGGGAAGACTACGCCCCGGCTGGGGGAGGGGCGCCGTGCCACTGCTCCGACGCGCGAGGCCAGGCATAGACAGAGGCTCCTTGGCTTAGCTGGTTTAATTTGCCGACCGACCACTTAGTTACGGAAAGAAGCCGTTGCCTCCCCTGCCTACCGCCGGCTGACCACTTACCCGGGGAGTCTTATCTCTGCCTTGTGCCTTGCCAGGGATTC
>WBZZ01003465.1:0-5000 GCA_019918135.1 Paulinella micropora
ATGCGCCTCCATCGTCTCACCCGTGAGGGGAGTACGAAGAATTGACGATAAGCTCTAATGACACCCCCGCAAGGGCAGTTCCAACACTTCCAGACGGGCCGGTATGTTCAATGAAAATACTGGTCCCGACGGATCGGTATGTTCAATGAAAATACTGGTGGCACCGACGGGAATCGAACTGGCGACAGGGCCCAGATGGTAGAACTTGACCACTGGGCTATCACGGTGTCCAATAATAATAATAATAATAATAATAACTTTATATAATAACTTGATAATATTGTAATAATATATTAATAATAATAATAGTAATAATAATAATAATAATAAATAATAATAATAATAATAATGATAATAATAATAATAATAATAATAATAATAATAATAATAATAATAATAATAATGAGTGGTAAGTATTCTATTAAAAACAGTGCTTGTGTAAATAATATTATAATACAATAATAATGATGAGGGGTATGGGAGGGGTATGATATTTAAATTATACCTATCTATATCTTCGATTAATTTAATATTAATATTAAATTATAATTATATTAATATCATAATTCTTTAATTTTTTCTACAGTTTTGGAGATTTGGAACACTTTCCATCCTACCAAGCTGCACAAACCCTGCTTGTGCTCTTGAGTTCGCGTTTTGAGATACGACTGCAGCTAGATTAGCGGTAGGATTAGATTTGCTATGTATCTGCCGCACCTGCCCTCCCATAGTGCGTTCGCCAGGCATAGTCCATATATTGCGTAGGCTACCTATCTCTTTCATAGTTGCAATGATATGCTCAACTGCATGGAAAACATAGGCATGATCAGTTGGAGGTAAGTTAGCTAGCACTAGCCTGCGTACATCTCTTTCCTTCACCTTCAAATCCTCTACATACTGACCTGTTATCATTATGGAGCCTTCACTACCAAACTTACTCTCAGGATTCATAGCACCAAAAAGCTCACACAACGCTGCCCATGTGTCATAAGCTCCACCTGTTAATCCGCCTGCAAACCATCAAAGAAAATGAGGGGTATGGGAGGGGTATGAGAGGGGTATGGTACCTATATCTTTCGCATCGCTGTAGCAATTAACTGCGTACTTTATGCACTCGTGCATAGTCATGCGACTTTTGGTGCTCTTCGACTTGGGATCACCAAAAGGCACAGCAGTTGTTGAATAACCAGATTCTGCACAAAACCTTAACCTCTCATCCATTGCCTTCCAATGTTCTTGTTTCATCTTTAACAGATTATTTTTAGCCTTGTATCTTAATTTGATTGCTTGATCTATCTCATATTTTTCCTGTCTCTCTTCTTCGTTTCTTTTCTCTGCTGGTGTTCTGGGTTTATTTTTACATTCTTTAAAAGGTTGAATCGATATACTTCTTATTCCTTTGAACAAGGGCAGCATATAACGCAAAACAATACCATAACCAATGCTATGCGCGAAATCTGCATCACATCTTCGTAAACAGGAGCGTTCCAACAAAAGCAGTGGACTTCTCCCTGTAAATCCGTTTATTTCTTCCCCACGCGCGTCAGCTGCAGCGCCAAACAGCTCATACTCATCTGTTGTTTTTCTCCTACACGGGGGTTCGTCAACGAGCCAACTAACACCTTTTCTTATCTCCATCTATTTGCTTTCCTCTGCACCAGCTGTAAGGGCAGCCTCGTACACTTTTGGGGCCGATATGACACATAATGTCACACATGGCTGGCATGTCGGCACATACAGAGTAAATGTGCACTTTCTGTTCTACAAGTTCAGTGAAAGTCTCTTCGCACCATGGCCACGAATTACTTGGCTTTTCACCGTACGGCAAAATATCAAAAATTTCAGTGTTCCATTTTCTATATCTATGTTGTTGTTCAAAGTCCATTACTCTACCAGTAGTTAGTGTTTGTGATTTTTTTTAGCACGCTTACCCTTCTGTATCGGCGACGCATCCCATGACCAACAAATTGACAGCCAGTTTTTCACATCCTACATACAATTTTCGATGGGAATATGAATATTTGAAAAAAAGTAAAAAGTTAAAAAAAATTTTGCTATTAATACTTGTAGCTTTTTGAGAGCGAGAGAGAGAGAGAGGTGGGGTATGACAGGGGTATCATACCCGGGTATGGGACAGGGGTATCATACCCGGGTATCATACATACATCATCAATGACAGGTCCCGGTTCGACACTGGCAGCTATAGTGTCTTACGCTACATACATACATACATACATCTTTATCGACATCATATGGGACAGGGGTATGAGAGGCGGGGTATGAGACAGGGGTATGGGACAGGGGTATGAGAAACGGGGTATGGGACAGGGGTATGAGAAACGGGGTATGGGACAGGGTTATACGTAGAGAGGCGGGGTATGAGACAGGGGTATGGGACAGGGGTATGGAACAGGGGTATGGAACAGGGGTATGGGACAGGGTATGAGAGGCGGGGTATGGGACAGGGGTATGAGAAATGGGGTATGGGACAGGGGTATACGTATGAGAGGCGGGGTATGAGACAGGGGTATGGGACAGGGGTATGAGAAACGGGGTATGGGACAGGGGTATGAGACAGGGGTGTGGGACAGGTGTATGAGAGGCGGGGTATGGGACAGGGGTATGAGAGGCGGGGTATGGAACAGGGGTATGAGACAGGGGTATGGGACAGGGGTATGAGAAACGGGGTATGGGACAGGGGTATACGTAGAGAGGCGGGTATGAGACAGGGGTATGGAACAGGGGTATGAGAAACGGGGTATGGGACAGGGGTATACGTAGAGAGGCGGGGTATGAGACAGGGGTATGGGACAGGGGTATGGGACAGGGGTATGGGACAGGGGTATGAGACAGGGGTATGGGACAGCGGTATGAGAGGCGGGGTATGGGACAGGGGTATGAGACAAGCGGTATGGGACAGGGGTATGAGAGGCGGGGTATGAGAGACAGGGGTATGGTACAGGGGTATGAGAGGGGTATGACAGGCGGGGTATGAGAGGGGTATGCGAGGCGAGGTATGAGGGGTAGCTTATTGCAGAACGCGGGGCATAGTGGAATAATATTTAATCACAGACTAAGTCACTACCTTTACCTCTAGAGACAAATTCTTCAAATAATCCTCATATCTAGGGCTGTCGATGGCGTCTCCAATACTCTCCAACGGCCGATCTCGAATGGACACATAACCAGGGACCCGTATTGCCTCCGCTTTCTTGTAGTCGCGCTCTTTTGCATCCACCAGGAGCGCACGTCTGGCTGGATGAGCGCGTAGTCCCTCGAGCCAGCCACGAATGCTAAAATCATTAACGGATATGGCGCGTGGACACATACACATGTACAGGGATGTCAGTGTTGCTTGGCCAGCGGCCACAACTTGTATATCCTTGGGTATGCGGAAAGATTAGAGAAGCCAAGAATGCGACAAAATCTTATCTTCCTTAACCTTGCCGTAACAACAACAAGTTGTACATCCCTGAGTATGCGCTAATGCAAGCATGAGCCAGCCACGAATGCTAAAGTGATAGAGGATATAATGTGGTATGGCGGGAGATAGAGATTACTTCCTGTGATAAAAGCTGAGCGCGTCAGTCCTGGGGCGTCGACAGGTTTGGCAGGCTTCCAAGCCGCTTCTGTGCCTCCAATACAACCCTTCCCGACACTGGTTCCTGCAAACTTCCAATTTTTCGAACCCCCCGGTTCCTGCAACTTCCCGAATATAATAGATCAGTGTCTGGAGATTAGGCCAATTAATTCCGTCCGGCCAAATCAACACTCCTAGGATGTCCCATAACTTAATCGCAGCAGTCTTGGACACGGAAGGGTGCTTCTCTTTCCATCTCATCACCAGCTCGAACGCCTCAGCAATGATCACGCCACCATGCTCTCCCATAGCCCGACCAATCAAAACCGATAATCGCGTGTACGGCTGATGTCGGCCCCGTTCCTCCCTGCCTCCATGCAGGCGTCCGGCGACGCGCTCCTTGGCTTCCCTGCGGGCACGACGCAGCTTCTTGGCCGACATAGCATGAAGATAATCTGCACAAACAAAAATACGAATGCGACCTCATATTACCCCTCCCATACCCCTCCCATACCCCAATACACAGAAATTGGAAGCTTAGGGTTTCTGGGGCCGCATCGAATAAAAACTGGTGAGGTTTGTTTTCTTTTTTGTCCACACCAGCTTATTTTCGAATTGCCAGTAGCAAGAAATTGGGAGCTTGTTGAATAAAGTGCTAGGGTTTCTGTCCCGAACAGTTTATCCAACACATATATCTAAGTAGTACCCCTCCTTAGTACAATTTATGCAACATAATAATAATTATGAATGCGACTTTGCGACCTCATACTCCTCCCATACCCCTCATACCCCATATATGGCATGAGGAGAACCTGCACCGACAAAAATACGAATGCAACCTCATACTATTACCCCTCCCATACCCCACCCATACCCCAATACACAGAAATTTGGAGCTTGTTGAATAAAGTGCTAGGGTTTAAGTTTCAAGGAGAAAGGCAAGATGGCGAAGACGCTGATGACGCCAGCTTCTGGTTTGTCGCCAAGGAGACTCAGCTGCATATATCCAGGCAAATACAGTACTCACGATGTCGACATAGGCAGTCAACGATTATTCTCATCAAAATAGTGGATTTAACGTGGATTTAGGGAAATCAGAGAAGAATAATCGTTGACATACACCCAGAGATGTTATTTTTGCTTGGTCAGCAGCCACAACTTGTAATATTAACTCTGTGTATTTGCTAATGCATTAGCAAGCCACGAATACTAAAGTAACTGGAACTGTCAGAGCCATAGATAGATAGATAGATAGATAGATAGATAGATAGATAGATAGATAGATAGATAGATAGATAGATATATAGATAGATATGATAGATATGATAGATAGATAGATGAGATGTCGCAAAGGAATGTAGTCCTTGCAAAGGAACGCAGTTTCACATCAAACAATAATTTGTGTACTGTGCATGTGTCT